>RHDR01000322.1:0-34564 GCA_009806295.1 Davidsoniella neocaledoniae
GGGCTTAGCCGCCTTGCCCGTTAACCGATATATATCCTAGCATCTGTTATCTCTAGTTCCCCCGGCCCATTGATCGGCCGACTATCTGCCGGCGCATCGCAGCGCCCATCTCGGCTCCGATCGCATAGGCTGAAACTTCCCGACTGTCTACTTGACCACCAAATCCACCCATTTCCCGCCTATATTCACGATGCGGCTTACGGCGTACATCACGGCAAGTCATTCTGCGGCTCTGTTACGTCATCGGTCGACATGCTAACATTCAGACTCTCGATCTAGGGCTCAACAGTCCTGGCTGTAGGCGTGTCAGTCTCTGCCTTCCAGCTCCAGGCAAACTTCTACTCGGCCATGGTCTATCTGTCACAGAGCAGCTTCTGCCTTCTTGTAAGAACCCGAGAGTTCCATTGCTGAACCAATATGTAGCCGCTAACTAATCTGTGTCGTAGGTTCTGGTCAACTTTGTATTTATCATATATGCCTCGCTTATGAACGGCTTGCGGCACTTGTGCTTTGGTCCACTACGAACTGTCGAGGTCGAGCAGCTCTCAGACCGGGCTTGGATTGCCATCACCGAGACGTGCTTGGCCATGACCATCTTCCGCGACGAAATCGGCGCCTACTTTCTTACCATGTTTACCGCACTAGTCACGGGCAAGGTGTGGGCTTGGATTGGTGAAGGCCGTGTTGAAACCTTTGAGCAACAACCGCCTGCCAATCCTCGCCTGTTCCATAGCCGTCTAGTGGCGTCTCTTGCTATCAGTCTATTATATGACTTGGCCTTGTTCCGTTATGCTGCTGGAGTGGTTATCCGTGAAGTGCGGCCAACCATGATGATCATGTTTCTGTTCGAGTTTGCCGTCTTAACCACGGCTACGCTTCAGACCATCATTCGTTATCTACTTAGCATCTTGGAAACATACATTGTCAAGACTCAGACAACTAAGCGTCTTGAAGAGCGTCGCGCCGAAGTCCGAATTGAGCGTGACCGCCTCATCAAGGAGCGCGAAGAGAACCCTTCAGGCGATGGAACCGCACTTGGCGAGCTTCCAGACCCTGACGATATCGAGGAGATGGACATCGAAGTGCCTGGATGGGAGGAAAAGGGCCAATATATGTTGATGGTCGATCTTATATCTGGTAAGTCATCACCAACCCTCTCCATTTGGCCAACTCTAACCATTCGTCTGTAGATTTCGTCAAGCTTGCCATCTACATCGCCTTCTTCGCCATGTTGTTTAGCTTCTACGGTCTGCCGATCCATATCCTACGCGATATCTACGTCACCGGTGCCTCATTCTTCCGCCGTGTCGCTGCTATGCTCAAATACCGCCGTGCTGTACAGAATATGAACCAATACCCCGATGCTAATGCCACCGACCTTGCTCGCGAGGACACGTGCATCATTTGCCGTGATATCATGCGCCCCTGGGTAGCCAACGATCCTGGTGCCGTTGAGCGCACTCGCCCGAAGAAGCTACCTTGCGGTCATATCCTCCACTTTGGCTGTCTCAAGGGCTGGCTTGAGAGACAACAAGTCTGCCCAACCTGCCGTAGACCGGTCTCTAACACGCTTCCGATCGTGGCCAACAACAACGAAGGTGGAGCTCGACAGCCTCCTGCGCCTGCTCCTGCCGGTGCTGGTGCTGGTGCTGGTGCTGGTGCTGGTGTCGCTCAGAACAATATCAATAACAATGTTGGTGCCAATCCCTTCCAACAACATCCGCCCGCGGCTCCTCAGCCCGGAGCTGCTCCGAGACCCGGCGGTGAGCCTAATGGGCTTCATGAATATCGAATCGGGCCTCTGCGTCTCCGACTTGGAGTGCGGCAGTTTATTGGCGACCAAGCATTGCAGCAGGCTAACGCGGCTCAACAGGCGTTTTTCAACAATGGCAACTTGCCACCCAATAACCTTTTTGACAACAACAACAACAACAACAATAATAACCAGAACAATAATAATAACAACAATAACAATGGCGCTGCCCCGAATACCGCTCAAGCAACTCCTACGCCTTTCTCCACAACCCCCTTCACAACCGGAGGCCTACCGTACAACCCGATGCTTCACCCACCTGGCTATCACTATCCGATCCCACAGGTGCCTCCCAACGGCGATTTGACAGCAATCCGTGCTCATGTTCGTGAGATCAACGAGGCCTTGAGCGAACATGCTGCGTCCCTACAAAGGGTTCAGCAGGAGATTCAGCTGAACAATCAGCTTGTTGCCGAAATCAACAGACTCGAGGCGTTGGCCAATAACCCATCTGGTGCTGCTTCTACCTCATCCTCGACTACTCCTATAACGGGCTCAGCTCCAGTTGCTGTCAATCCATTCGCAACTCCGGGGCATGTCAGCCCGTTTGCGCCCTCTTCTGCCTCTTTTCTTGCGCCAAACCGGACGTTTACTCCGCCTCCGGGAGCCACAACTACAACCACAGCTTCGTCGTCTAGCTTGAGTAGACAAGCGTCGACAAATGCCCTCCGTAGCGCCATCCCATCAGGCAGTACCGATCTACCACCGGGTCTAGTATTGCCTTCTGGTTGGAGCATCGTCCCTATCAACAACAAGCCCGAAGGCAGCTCTGCATCCATCACTACCGGCATTTCAATGGCTACCAATAACAATGTCTCTGGAGGAAGTGGCGCACCTCGTAGCTCGACATCGTCTGCTGCGCCATCTGTACGGTCTGTTTCGCGCAGTCGGTCACCGGTGCGTAGTCGGTCGATGCTC
The DNA here is from genome assembly GCA_009806295.1 of Davidsoniella neocaledoniae. Lineage (NCBI taxonomy): Eukaryota > Fungi > Ascomycota > Sordariomycetes > Microascales > Ceratocystidaceae > Davidsoniella > Davidsoniella neocaledoniae. Next base: position 2,732 of record RHDR01000322.1, read on the forward strand.
GCAGCACTACAACAGACAGGCACTTTCAACACCGTATACAACGGAGGAGCCGAACCAGCACCTGTTCCCGTAGTGGCTCCTAGTCCACTAAGTCTCGGTGCTACTAGTTCATTATTACAGCAAAGACGCTCTGGCTCAACTGCTAGAGCGAGTAGTAGCAATATCAATGGTGCTAGTTCGAGTTTCTCGTTGTCTCATGATGAAGGAGAATCAACAATACTAGCGACAGGAGGAGGAGAAGAAAGGAAATTAGACGATACAACTGATGTCAAAGGCAAAGCTGTCACAGTAACAGATGTTGTAGACGAAGAAGACGACCACGATAAAGACGGCCAATAGGGTCTCGAAGTGTATGTTAGGGTCAACGCTGTAATGTAGATAAAGGCTTTATTGTTTGTTCTTGTTTCTTTGTCCTTAACCCCTTCTTTTTGCGTTTTTGTTTATATTTTATATTCTCTTCATATCTTATATTGTACATTCACCTTTATCATTACAAGAAAAACAACTAGAGAACCCTCTTTTTACTTTGTCTATTGGAAAGAAATTCTTTATTCTTTTTTACAATTTGTGCCTATGTTTCTATATATTTAAGCAATGGTCTTCTCCTTCATGGTGATACCGTACTTCTCAGCCAGCTCCTTCATCAGGGGATCGTTGATCTTGGAGGTCATGGGAGCAATGACACCACGCTCATTCAGGGTTCCGTTCAGAACCTGCTTAACAGCAACGGCGCAGGGAACACCGACGGTCTTCGCCATGGCGGAGTAGCCGCCGGAGCCGTAGGGCTGACCGTACTCGCACAGAGTCGAGGTGCGCGTCTCGCGAGAGCCATCGGCGTTTTCGATGACGAACTTGTGCTGCAGCATGACGAAGTCACGCTCGCCATCCTCGAACTGCATCTTCTGCTCCAGAGTGGCGCATAGTGTGTCGAGAGGGTTACCGCGGGGAGTAATGGTGCTATCGGAGAAGAGACCGATCCAGCGCAGACCAGCCAGGATACGCTCACGGTCCTCGGGGGAGTCGAAGGTAGCCTTGGCAACGATGGCGGCCTCCAGAGAAGCGGCATCAGTCTGGCTAATGCCGAGAACAGCGGCAGTGGCGGCGTTCCACGGGCCAGCGGCGGACATGGCGGCAGTGGAAACATCGCTCAGGAAACCAATCTCGACGAGCACGCGGATGAACTGAGGGAAACCCTGGTAGCGCAGAGTACCACGGACGATGGTCTGTGCCTCGGGGATGTTGTAGCGCTCGCGGTAAGGAGTCGAGTCACGGTTGGGGTAGGCCACGAAGGCGTAACCGGGGTAGATGAAGTAGGGCTTGGCGGTACCCATCAGATCAGCCGAGGCAATATCGACGACAGCGCCGTCTTTGTAGTACTTGGCAGCGTTACGCAGAGCTAGAAGCACACCACGCGAAGACCACGAAAACTTGTAACCTAGCGGGTTGTCCGAGTCCTCGGGGGCGGGCAGACCACCGCAGAAGGACAGGAACTCGATGATCTTGCCACCGGCAGCGTGGACCTCCTCAATGGTTTTGACGGCGTACAGGTGGTCGATACCGGGGTCCAGACCGATCTCGTTCATGACGGTGATGCCGGCCTCCTTGGCGGCGTCGTCAAGCTCCAGCATGGCGGGGGACACATACGAAGTGGTGACGACGTGCTTCTTGTTGCGGATGGCGCTCTTGATCACAGTGGCGTGGAAAGTGTAAGGAATCAGCGATATGACCAGGTCGTGCTGGGCAACAACGGCATCTAGGGCAGCATCGTCGGTAACGTCAAGCGAGATGGGAACAGCGTTGGCGACGCCGGCAGACAGCTTCTTAGCGGACTCCAGAGTACGGCAGGCTAGAGAGACGGAGGAGTTAGCGAAAGCCGGGGCCGGAGATGGAGACAAAACATCAAGGAATAGAGCTCTTACCGACAGTGACGGTGATGCCTTCATCGCTAAGAACATCTAGCGTCGGGCGGGTCACGAACCCGGCACCAAGCATAAGAACCTTCCTATAGAACGGATTCAAAGGGTTAGTTTGAAGTGTTACGTCATGGTAGCTCCAAGATTTTGAAGATGGGATTGAAAGACTCACTGGGAAGACATTTTGAGAGTGTTTTGACGGAGATTTTCAACCAAGTTTGAATGGTCAAAGTCGGTAGAAAAAGAAAGAAGACAATATAAAAAATAGGTAAAAATCTCTTTACCACTGCAACGTAAGAAAAAAAAATACCAAACCGCAATTACTCTCCCGGCTTAAAACGCACCTCCTGCCGCATTCCATGCTCTGGGTCTCACTAAACTTCCGATAGCGGCAGGGGATCCGTTTTTAGCTTGGCTTGCTAGCGGGGGCAGCTGTTCTATCTGCATTATCGTGGAGCTTATCTAGCCAATCAGCACGTTTATTACCCGGATGACTGTTTGATTGCCCTCAACCTTAATTTTCTGAAGGAATTCCATTGCCAGGTGTAGCCGATCTCCCAAAAAGAGATGCTACGTCTTCCGGGGCCGGCTACCGGCCCGCCCCGCAGCTTAGTCATTCCGATCCGAGAGGTGCACCTTCCGAATATATGCTCCGGCTCTGGAAAGCCTATCTTACCGATGCAAAACCCTAAATCGGGCCAAAAGAGAACTACCACTGCAACCCTAAGTGACTAGACATCTCGATATCTACGTGACATTCGCTTGATGCATTCACTGTAACTCTTTGTGATCTTCATGGATCCAGAAGAACATGAGCCCAACGAAAATGTAAACTGGGCCGGTCTGGTACGTATCAGCGCGCGATTCCTGAGTTGAGTGAGATGAGCTCTTTCTACCTCTATATCTCTCTCTCTTCCTGTAGGTTATATTTCTAAGCTCTTCCTTCGAGTACATCATCAACCAGAGCCTCTAAGCAAAACCACGGACGCCCGGTCTTCCTTTTCTCGGTAGAAGCTGCAGACGCACTAGAAGAGCAAGGCAACACAACATCCCCGCCTAAGAACTATTGTTGGGCACTGGTTGCGACCGTCAGGCTCTTTGTGTGGCATTCTGGCAAAAAACTGAAGAAAAAATAAGACATAGTGAGCTCGAGTAAAAAGAAGACTCAGAGAAACGAAGTCGACATGTTACGGGGAAAGAAAAGGCGACAATCTGATGGCTCATTTTCTACTCGCCTAGCTTCTTTTTTCTTTCCTTTTTTTAGAGTCCGCGGGGTAAGAACGGAAAGAGCAAGATTGTGAAAAGTGGCGGTTTTACGTAGTTTCTCTGCTGTGATAATGATTTGATTGTGTGATATTGGGCCTTCTTTCCTTAACTAGAGAAGCGCACAATCAAGACTGTAACTACCAGTGATTAACAAAAGATAGTTGGTTACCATATGTTTCCCAAAGCAGATGGGACGTCAGCCGGCGGTTAAATTTCCATTCGGTAGCGTAACTGCGCGAGTCCGAAATAGAACTGAGCTAGAGTAATTTCTACGTCCTTTATCTGTGGCTTCCCTTCTTTTTCAGCCTCTTCCTTCGCCTTTCTTGTTTCGTATCTACCTAGCGAGTAACATAATCAAAAGTAATTGCCTTTGTGTCGAGTCTGCACAGTGCCTGATCGAGATACGTCGTCTAAGCCTCTGATCGGCCCTTTCACCGGCCATTCTTCCCTTCGCTAAGTAGACGGAAAGTATATACATAGCAAGAGTCATTGAGATGTTTATAGAACATAGAAAAGAAAAGAGGCGAAGAGAAAAAGAGAAAGAAAGATAACCATTTACCCTGCTCGTTTACGGCTTCCTACATAACCGGAGCCGCCCAATGACTGATATGGTTGTATTGTATTTAACTAGACAGACTATCTGACTAGGCAGGCCGTTTACTGTCGTATGCTGTGCCGTTGCCCGCCGTAGAAGTATTGAATTAGACATGCCAAAAGTGTGCTGATACCATGTATGTAGTAAAGAGCTTAGATACGCAGAGCCCAATGTCGTCCCGTATTTCCTAATCGTGGTCTACTTCTATGGCCGGTAGATGTAGATCAAATCGATCGATTGGCTTACACGCAGTCTCGGCTGTCTCGACGTTCTGCAAAGGGGCCTCAAAAATAAAAACTTCTCTTGGGAAGAAATAAAGGCTAGCTAGACCTAGGTTCTATACCGTGTCGTGCCATGGGTGAAAGACAAGTGCCGGCCCACTCACACGCAAAAGAGATACCACGATAGACCAACCGCTTGAACGGTAGGCCGTAAGATGTGAGTAGGATGAGCTCTGGAACGTCGTCGGCTCGTCTGATGTTGCGAAAGTACAAAGGGCAGCAAAGGGGGTAACATTATACATATATATGCCTTGTAAGTAGTCGTATTATTAGTAGTACGAGCCTTCCTACCCTCAGCTCGACCACCAGAGAGGGGAGAAGAGTAAGATGAAGAAGGCCAGACTAAAGGTCGTCCCTTTGGGCTGCAGGTCGACAAGAACAAGAGGGGAAGTTGGACAGGATGGATTGGAAGGAAGCAGGCTATACATGCAAATGGGCTTTGGCGAGTCGCGCCTTCCTAGCTAACGGCCACCACGAGAGTCGTCTTTGCTTCTTTTTGCTGCATTTCTCCTTCATTCTGTTGGTTTCTCATATTGTAGTGTCATTCTTGTTCTACCTCAATAGTTTCCTCGACGATATTGGCCCCCGCTATTGAAACCCAGGCCTTGGAGGGGAAAGCTTCCCTGTTACTGGCAAGAATGACATGGATTCTTTCCCCAGTCCAAGCATTCTTTCTTTCTCTCTATGTTTCTCTGTTTCTCTTGTATCTATCCCCGCCTTCGTGCTTGTTCTTCTAGTAGAACTCCGCCTTTTTTTAGCCTTCTTACTTTGGTGCCATTGGGTCTTGGTCCAAGCGTTAGCAAACCAACAATATGGGGTAATCTACAGAATCAAGGATAATTGCTGTTGCAAGATGTCACCTCAAAAAATAGGAGACTTTTCTTACTTGTTGGTATTGTTTTTGTGATATCACGAACCCAGGACTCAAGGTCGTGGTTAAAAGAGCAATTTACCTGCGGTGTTCTCGTTTAGGAAACAACCTGCATTCTTGCCACACCTTCTTCCCTGGAAAGGCATCGTTCCTTCGAGATAGAATAGAAACAGAAACTCAAAGAAAAAAGAGAAGTCAGTGGTAACTTGCTCGATCTGGCACCGGCTAAATCTGCGTCATTTCCCTGTCAGGCTAGCAAGCTCCCAAAGCCGTGTATTACATACCTGTACCTACAATTGTAGTTGTACCTTATGGCAAATTATGTACCTACAATACAATCATTACATACATACAGGTAGTCACTTGTCTGTTATGTCGCCTGCTTCAACATGCAGCCACGATTAGCGGGCAGTCGCAGATTTTTATTTACATATTCCTTTTTTCTATAATGTACATTTTTTAGACGAAAAGAAACTACTTATTTCTACCAAATTCTGCTGATCGGCTGTGTGCTTCCGTTCTTGCCACTAGATATTTTTTTCAAGTAGTGCTGAATTCGCAGAATTTTAACCATACTGTAGAGAACAGGAATTCTTGCTTTCCTGTTAACTTTTCTCTTCTACCAGCCACCGTTTATCAGACTGATTTTTGTCCTTGGTATTCTTAACTAGTCTGCGCCGCTCAACAAATATCGCCTCAGTCGCCCTATTTTGGGGTTCTTGCATTGTTTTTACGTCGATATTGCCATAGAACAGTAAATGCTCCACTGCAATCGCAAGAACTAGGAAACAACCTTGGTTGAACGAGGATCCAGGTATCTCGACAATTAGTGCTTTTTTCTCCTCTGATCTGGGTTTCTTCAATAATTAGCACCTCTTTTTTGTATTTGCTTCTATTTGATTTCAATTTTTAACCTCAAAGATATCACTCTTAGGTGCCACTGCGACCCCCCCTTCTCTGCGTACAGTAATTGCCCGATCCATCCGTTTCTTTCGACGACAACGACAACGGTTCTTGCCCTTCTCTAGTTGTAGCTCCTTCCATTGCGACGGCAGAGGAAACTGGGCAGGAAAGCTTGCATCCTGCGCCATTGCTCGCAGGGTAGTTGCTTTGATCGCAGAGAGATAGTTGCTGCCCAATTTCTAACTTCACGTCTAGCGGCCCAGAACGAAGAAGAAGAGTAGAAGCAACAGAAGTAGAGGAAGATGAAGAGCAGAGACATAGAGCCTCCAAGTCAAGTCTCCAAGTAAAACCTCCTGTTCGTTCAACGCCCTCTCTAGGCTCTTTCTAGGCTCTTTCTAGGCTCTTATTGGCCCGTATTTGCTGTGTCTATCCGTTTTGGCACACGCTGTAACAAGCATCTGCGGCACTTACAAGACGCCTGGCTTGCTTAGTTACCTTTCCTTGTTCTTCTAGGTTTTTGTTTGATTTAATTTTTCTGATTTAAAGCGCCGCCACCTCGATCTTTTTTGCTCTCTTATCTACCGGCTTCTCCTCCTTCTTCTTCTTGTCCTTTTTCTTTTCCCTTTGTCGACTAGAGTGAAAGCCAAGAGATTCGCGCTTTTTATTACAACTTATCCCTTGCCTTTACTTTCTATCTTCATCTCTTTATCCCTCAAGCATCGTCTCTTATTCCTGCTCGCCATGGCTTCTCAGGTCTACGCCACGGTAAGTAGCCAACCCTATCAGAAACCCTAGATGCCCCGCCACCAACTAACCCTTATCGACTATCGTCTTAGTTGCTCACCAACGACTCGTACCTACCCGGTGCGCTCGTTCTCGCCCACTCTCTGCGCGATGCCGGCACTACCAAGCAGCTGGTTGTCCTAGTAACCCCCGGTACCGTTTCTCCGGCCACAGTTACGCAACTCAATGAAGTCTACGACCAGGTCATCGAGGTGTCGCGCATCTCCAACCCTAATGCCTCCAACCTGGCCTTGATGCAGCGTCTGGACCTTCACTCGGCCCTGACCAAGGTGCAGCTATGGAGTCTTACCCAGTTCGAGAAAATCGTGTACATCGACGCCGACGTGGTCGCCATTCGTGCTCCCGATGAGCTGTTCGCCCTAGACGTAGCCTTCGCCGCCGCTCCCGATATCGGTTGGCCCGATTGCTTCAACTCGGGTGTCATGGTCCTCAAGCCCGATCTGGATACCTACAACGGACTCAAGGCTGCTGCTGAGGCTGGCGCTTCTTTCGACGGTGCTGACCAGGGTCTGCTGAACGCTTACTTCCCCAACTACCACCGCATTAGCTTCACCTACAACGTTACTCCTTCGGCTCACTACCAGTACCTGCCGGCCTACAACCACTTCCGCGCCAACATCAGCCTGGTTCACTTCATCGGCAAGGACAAGCCATGGTCAGTTGGCCGCACTGCCACTCACGGCAGCACCCCTTACCACGAGCTAGCTTCCAAGTGGTTCTCGGTCTACGACCGCCACTACGGTGTCTTGGGTCGCACCGCTGAGCAGCTGAAGAACTCTGAGCAGGTCCGCCGCTTCGTCAACGGCGAGTTCGGATACGCCTCGGGTGGCTACAGCTCTTCCGGCTACAGCTCCTGGGATGCTTCGAGGTATGTTTTGTCACTGTCATCTATACCTGTCCCTATGCTTTAGTTACTTTATTAACATAATGCGTTCTCTCTTCTAGATCCGCTCCCCCCCATGAACAACGGCCCCGAGGCCGGCAACTTCCCCAACAAGATCTACTCCATGTCTACCGACACTGCTAGCACTGCTGGTCGCATCTGGACCGGTAACAACGGCTACCACGCCGCCATCTTTCCTTGGGAGTACGAGAACCGCCAGACCATGCCCACCCGTGTGTTCTGGGAGGACCACCCTCAAGAGCACCAGGACTATGAGGAAGAGGAGGAGTACGAAGAAGAAGAGCCTGCTGCTATTGTCGAGGAGGAGGACCGATCCGCCACTCCTACTCAGTTCCACGACGGCTACACCACCGATGATGCCTCTACCCTGGCTTCGTACGCCACTTCTCCCAACGCTGCTGCTAGCATCGGCCCATCCACACCGCCTCTGATGGCTCTCGGCTCCAACAACTGGACGACTGAGTCGGTCTCGCAGATTAACCAGTACTTCGAGCAGTCGCAGCAAAGCACTCAGAACCAGCAAGACGTCAAGCAAGCTGACGAGGTCCCTCTGTTCACCCAGGGCGTTGTGTCTGCTGGTCAGCAGAACTAAGGTTCTTGTTTCTTCTTCTTCTCTTCTCTCCAACTTTTTGTCATCCCCCCGGCTTCATGCTTGACAACATATCGTTTGCATATACCCCCATGGCCTTTCTATATTCTTTTTTTTTCTCCTCTCGTCTTATATCAGGACGCGGTTCATCTTTGCCGTGAGCCATTAAACAACGCTCTCCATATCTCTTCCCTGAATCCAGAACACCCCTAAAAGAAGCGATGATCTAAATTTCCATGTTGAACTCCCTGTTTCTTGTTTGTTGTTGCTTTTATCCCATCTTTTTTTCATCACGACTCTCGATGTTGCTGTTAGCGAGCTTTCTTTTGTAGCCTCAAATATAAACATAGTTTTGTTCTTATATATCAGTCACTATGCATCACGTAATAGAAAAGTACTTCGTAGAATAGTCAGTCATATAACTTCATATGTAGTTAATTTTAGGTGCATGATAAAGAATGAAAAAGGCTAACTAATGGGAGACTCATGCGATGGTTTGCTTATCAGGGCAATGAGGGGCTCGCCTGGATATCAACAAAAAACAGAACAAATGAACGAAGACAATATAAGAAAAACAAGCAAGCCAAACCCTAGGAGAATGCAGCGATAACCGCTTCTCATATGCAATAACCCTAATGACCGAGACGGCAGCCAAGAACATTGACTGACAGACCCTTAATCCGGAAACCCTAGATGCAGATGATGTAAAAATGACGGCAAAATAAACGACAAGCAAGAAGCAAGAACTCAAAGCAAAAGCGATAACCGAAAGAACCAGATAACCCGAGAATCAAGACCGAGGAACAAGAAAAACAGAAACAGCTCTGGCCACGTGATCATGGCGGTGTAAATGTGTAAGTTGGATATGTGTGTAACCAACTGAAGTCTAACAAGACTTTGATAACTGGAAAAGACAAGCAAGAAAGCAAGAAAAATGAGATGGACGCCGAAATATCATTAGTCGGCGCCGGGCCGGACGCATGATGTCCGGGCTTTTTTTGTATGGGTAGAAAGGCAACCCGAGAAAAAAACAAAGAAGATAAGATGACGACATAAAAGAAAAAGAAAAAAAGAAAAGGAAAAAAGTGTGCGAGAAAAATGTGCAGAGAAGAGAAGAGTGGAGATGGCTTGATCATCTCCCTTACACATTCTCATCAGCACGGCGCTCGAGCTGGAGTCCGTTAGGACCAAAGACTAGAAGCTGTCTGCCGCTATCGGTCATAGCCACCATCTCGGGGTTACCCCATCTGGAGCTGGCTAGAGGTTGAGCGAGGCGGATGATAGGACCGCCGGCTAGGGTGAAGCCGATGATATCAGCGCCGTCAATGGTTATCTCGGAGGTAGTAGGCGAAGGAGGCTCAGAGACCTGGATAGTGTTACTAGACAAGGGTTAGTGCTATTGTACATAGGGTTAAAGTATCGTGACCATGAGGAAGATGGAACTCACACTTGGCTCAACGGCACGCCGATGGCACCGGGCTTTTCGTCCTTGGGGGCGGTGACCTTGGCAAACAGGTTGCCGACGTGGTCCTTAACAATGTCGTGCATGATGCTGTAGACACCAGCGACGACCAGGATAGGAGTTCCCAGAGCAAGACCCCACGGACTAGATAGTAAAGTTAGAAATCATGTTATAGAAGAGCCTTAAAAGAAAAAGATAGCTACTTACGGGTCACGGCGGCCACGGTGAACGTGGACCAGAGCCAGAACGATACCGCCAATGGCGACAAGCGAGCCGACTTGCATCATGGTCCAGGTCGACCAGTACAGGGACATGAGGACCTCACCGGAGCAGAATTGCAGAGCAAGCAGGATGTAGACTTCCATGACAAGGGTAGTCAAGCTAGTGCACAGAAAACCCACGCAGATGAAGAGATACTTGGTGATAGAGTGCGAGTAATCATGAGTGCCCTTGACGCGTTGCTTAAGGACATCTTGAGCGCTATACGAAGGATAGTGGATTAGTATGGGACAGAGCTTTTTTTTTCCTCAAGTGTTGAGTGAAGATGGTAAGCACGTACCGAATGTAGGTTCTCGCAGCGGTGAACAGAAGCATCAGGTTGAAGACGAACAGAACCCAGTAGATAATGTTGTAGTTGGCGCGGGGAAGGTTGGCGGCAAAGCTGGCATACTGACGGCACAGTTCGGGGTCCTTTTGCGAGATGCGGATAGAAGTCTCCATTGTGGCTATAGATGAGAGAAGTAGAAGAAGATCGAAGAGAGTATATGGTTATATACAAGGCTTGGAAGTTGTCGATCGAGAGACGTAGACGGATAGTCGTTTTCTTTTTTATTCAAGGGTGAGTAGAAGAAGACAAGGAAAGTCGACCAGGACGTTTCTTATACGACTAATGTTGATGATGGTGAGAAAGAGTAAAGAGAGAATAGTCAGAGATATATGAACTATTCAAGCGTGAGTGAAAGTAAGAAGAAGATCTAGGAAAAGGATATGCAATCTAGGACTTGATCTGAGAAATCTAAGATGTTCTGAAGATACATGTACAGATATTTCGACAGGAAAAAGATGTGCGGGCAGGCCTGGATATTTAAAAGAGAGGTTCTTCGAGAGATACAAACACCACACTTCTTCTTCTAGGAAAAGACAAAGACAAGAGAAGGGTATATCAGCAACATGTCACAGCGGCGCGACGATCCCAACTAAGTTTTCTCAAGAGCAAACTAGCGAGCCAAGACTTTGGGTAAGGAAGAAGACAAAGGGTGTGTCTGCAACAAGATAAAATATATGGATATATAAAAAGAATATACATACAATGTACTGTGAGCTTTACTAATACTCAAAGGCTAGTACGCTTATAGATACGTCTGTTTATCCTTGTTTTATTTTATCCTCTTTCTTTTCTTCCTGTCTTGTCTGACGGAAAGGCAAGTCCAACCAACCGGGAGGCGTGTATCAAGAACGAGCAGGAAGAACACAGGCATATTGATTATTGATAAATCACAATAATTAAAAAGTAGGCTATGCTTTGCCTATGACTTGAACAAAAGAGAATGAAAACGCCCACCGAGGACGGGGGAGACGACGTTCTTGGCTGTCGTCTTGGCTTGTTTTCCCGGTTTCCTACTAGTCGTCTTTAGTTGTTTGTTGAATAGACCTGCTACGAGTATAGAACAGTCTTGCTAGTATCATAAATCAGGGAAGCCTTAGTGTTTACAGTAGTTGTTAGTATTTTGGGTGGTGAAGGGTGTAGACGACAAGACAAGTATGGATGGTAGGTGCGTTCCAAGATATAAAAATAACCCGTTAAGCACCGAAAAAGATATAGGAAAAGAACAGGCCAATACAAAAAAAAAGCATGGGCGTCTTTTCTGGCAGCCAAGAGTCTAGGGATAGCCAAAGGATTTGAGAGAACAAGCTGCCGGGGGAGGGTTCTGGATAGCTAAGAGAAGGAGGGGGGGTGTAACAGAAGCCAGAAATAAAGTAGAGCAAACCATTCCAAGCCTCTTCTCTTTGTCTTTTTGCGTGACAGAGGTAAGATAACAGCACTTATCGCTCTTTATGTGATAAATGTTAGGAAGCAGACAAACGGACGGAATATATGAGATCTACGCGATAAAACACAGCGTATAATACATACAGTTAAATCGTCAAACCAAACACACATATATGCATACATACATACATATCTGAACGTACTCACACTCACAGTATCATACACGCCGTCACTCAAGGACAAAAATATATCGAGGCCTGAACTGAGGCACAACGGCAAGCCGATCCAGAAGTAGCAACTTCAGTTCTTCATACAGCTATGTACATGTCCGGTCCATAAGCTCAAGCTCCTGCTCATCGCCACTATCAGCCTGGGTACCAGGCTCACTAGTTTGTAGTAAAGGTTTATTTTTTTAAACGGCGTCGTCCGCTTGATGTACAAGCTTCTTTTTTTTTTTTTCTATAGATTCGTGGCCTGGCACGGACGAACAAGTCAGTTAATAGGCACTTTAGAGCACTTTAAGGCCCTTCAAGGAGGAGGCGCTTGTGTCCGGCGTATTTCGAGTCACCAAGTAAGCCACATGGTTTTGTGTTGGTCTGTGAGTTGAGGCCAACCCTATTCACAAACAAACCCTAGTCGCATATTGGCCTCTAATTACTATAAACCCGAGTTCTTGGGCGCTCTCAGATTTTATTAACAGAATAATCAATAATGGAACGCTGTGCCTCGTTTTATCTCTGTCTTTTTTTGTCGGTCTTTTTTATTCCTATTCAATAGGACAGAGATTTTAGCAGAATACGGGAGAAGAATAGAAAATGGACGGCCCTTCCCGAGGAAGAAATAATAGAAAATCACAAAAAGCGAAGGATTAACAGAGAATACTACTAGATATGACTCGAACCTCCGGCTACAAAATTAAACGAAAGAAGAAGAAGAAGAGAAACAAAATGACACAAAGGCCACGATGATGCTAGGCGTTGGTTGACTGCATGCAAAAGGGTGAGCTGGTGCAATATTCGAGCAATATTCTCAAGCCTCCGCGTTGGTGAGCGAATCGAGTTTCCATCTTCGATTCGAGTTTCGTTTTGTTCTTTCGCAGGCTAGAAGAGAAAAAGGGCAAAAGGAACAGACAGGAAAAGATAGCAACTATTATCTCCGTTATCTATTTCCTACTACTAATAACCTATTTTAATCTATGGTTGCGAAACGAAACGGGCACAGGGCAAGGCCAAGGGATTTTGATTCTAAGAGAGAAAGAGAGCCAAGCCAGCATGAAGAAAAAGAGAAGAAGAGCGCTTGTTATTCAAGTTTCCTTTCTTTTCTCTTATTTTTTGATATTTTATTCTCTCTTTCACCCCCTTAACACACGTTGAGTTTCTTCTGTTACCAGTCACTTAACATCATCAACTAGTCCTTCATGTTCACTTACTGGCATTTATACACAAGTCTTGGCAGAGTGGCAGGAACTTGACATATGTATATGCTGCCTCAGGTGAAAGTGAAAGGCAGTGAAAAGACGACATGTTTATAAATATTTCTCAAGCACACAATTAATAATATCAAGAAACGCGAAGTTATATTATATTTGCTGCAGGTAGAATATCAAATTTGAAAATGAGAAATGAGATTAAGCCAAAACTCTCCCCTGTGCCTTGGCTGACCAGAAAAAAAATGCCGTTTTTTCTACTATGAATATGAGAGTAAGTCTGCCAGACAAGATAAATCGACGGTTTGCCATGCGGCCAACAGAGCGATCGACCCCTATCACAAGCTTTATCTCGTAGTAACCCCGAACTTGGTAGGACCCATAAGAACAATGCTTGTCAAGCAGAGAGAAAGGCCTGTAAGTGTCCGTCTGTTCTGTCCTTGTCTGGCGACTGTCCGACTAAATCTACTTTTTCCTTGCTACAGGGCAAAAACAAAGTATTTTGAAAGAACAACGGTAATAACCGGAATCTTTACAACCATGGCCAGAAGACCACGTAATCTATCTGGCGTAAGTTGTTCTTCCTACCTTGATAGAATTCTTTACTACTAATACAATACTACGTACGACAATGTCCCTGCACTGATGATATTGGCACAAAGCAGAAGAAACGACGTGCAATGTTGTGTCGAGCTCCGATTGCTACCCACATTCTTGTTATATTGTTTGAATTGACTCGGTTCAAGAGCAAGATAAATGGAGACAGATGAACAATGTTTCGTCTCGTCATGCTTATTGTCGGTGTGCTATTTTGGACCTTTTTGTTTGATCTGTAGAGAAGGCATTTATGCGTATATTGAGATAGTATGAGAAGAAGATATCAAAACTGCTGCTTGTCCTAGTGCTTTATCAACATCTTGTTTATCTACATAGATTTCCTTAGTTTGTTTGTCCATTAGTCATCCCGGACCTTTAATATGAAGCGTAAATGCCGTTGGCGGAGAGAATGAGCCAAAGCGACAATATGATAATCTGTGGAAGCCGGGCCTCAAAAACTTGAAAAGAAGGGGTCAAAGGGAAAGAAACACTTTATTCGACTACAGCGTCTAATAGCACGGAATTTGATGAGATTAGAAGATTATCTGACTGGCTACTATTATATTAATTTGTGCTGTAAACAAGCAAAGGGAGGGGCGTGCAGAATACATCGTGGCAGAGTAGTAACAGCTATCCGGCCAAAGATGACTTAATAGTAGCATTTTTTTGCCTTTTACTACATATTTGCCATTTAACTAGATGGACTTGTTTTTTTCTCTCTGCTTGAGGTTGTATCACATAACTACTAAACCTCAAACGAACATCCATGCTCTTGGCTTTTTCCGTTTTCCCCCGTCGTCGTCTTGGCCAAGAAGCTTGGCAAAGTAGTTGCAAGAGAAAGCGAGAGAAAGAGCAAGAAAGTAGGAAGTAAGGAAAATAAAATAACAAAAAAAAAAGAGGCCTCAAAGGTGTGTTTTCTCTTTCTTCTTGTTCATACCTTCGGCGAAATAGCCCGGAGTTGATAGACAAAAAAGAAGAAGCTTGAAGAAAATCTTAAAGCGGCCCTTTTCGTTTTTTTCTTCTTTGTCGTTGTCTGACACGCAATGACTTCTCGAATATCGAGAAAGAAAGAGTAGACGAAAAAGCTATGAAAAAGGGAACTTGCATACACAACAATATATCTCATAATTAAGGGACGGGAAGAGCAAGTGTGTCTGCTGCCAACTATTGCTTCGAGCTTTTTCTGTCGAGCCTCTATCTTGGCCTTTGCGAAGACAAACTAATCAGCTTTGCTCAAACAGGCTCAAGCTGACTTTGAGCTGGCTCAAGCTTGCTGGCTGTCCGGCAAGAAACCAAATTATCTTCAGAGTTTGCTCTCACAGATACAATGGTGTGCCTTTGCTTTGCTCTGGTATCTACTACTACAACTGTGTACAGTTGCCAAGCCTTGAACCACACGCAGACCGACTCCTCAGCAACTAGTAGCCGTAGATCGAGGTGGCACAGCCTAACATATAATGCCTGTCTATATTAGTCTATCTTCTCTCTATATTTCACTTACAGCGACAACATTACACCGGCTAATTCACGGGAAAGCAATACTGGTAGTTGCAACAATCTGGTATGTAGAAGCGACCAAGTTGCCATTCATTCTGGGGAAACCTAGAATCAAAGCAACTACGCTTTTAAACAAGGACCATGATCTGCTTTGCAGCACAGAAAATCTAACATGGCTATTACTCGGATTTTTTGGGCGAGTTTCTATTTGTTCGCTTGGGCAGTTGCAGGCTTTGATGTGTTCTTCTTGTCTTTGCCTGCCAACTTATTTGTCGCACTATGTTTTTCTTTTTAGAAGTCCCGTGATTTACGGGTACGGAAGCGGAATCCGTCTTTTCTGCCATTTATTCTTTCCCGTCAAAATGAAGATCGTTTTAAGGTACGTTGAGATAAAGAGTAGAAAAGAAGTATCCATTTCTTCTCTCGTTTGAGGCTCTTTTTCAAGGCTACTACTACACTAATTCTTTCTTTGACTTCTGCAACTACTACGGGGCTTTTTTTTCCTTTCCTTTCTTCTCTTGTCAGTCGAGCAATTGCCGGATGGAAGGAGAAAAAACAAAAGAGTAAATTGTAATCCTAGCAGGGAGCTCCTTCCATCCCATCCATGCACTCCATTTGTGCAATCAAGTATAAATAAAAATACGTGGGTGGATGGATAAAAGTGTAAGTCGGTCCACATCCGGAAATCAAGCAATTGCTGAAATATAGTGATAACTGTCTATGCTAGATAAGCAACCTGAAAAAAAAGAGAAATTCAATATAAAATAATAATAAAATTTTATAGACTTCTTCTTCATATTCTTAGTCGATTTGTGCCTTTTTCTCTTCGGTTTTTTCTCCGCTGTACAACTTATGTGTCAGGATAGTTTCGTTCCTTTCGTTTCTTGGCAGTTATTCCTTTCCTAAAGACTCGAGGCCATAGAGAAGAACGCCTTGCTTGTACCAATCACCACAAGCGCTTTACTGTGCCCTCCGTGGACTTTTTCCGGCTCTTCCAGTTCCTAGTCACCTAGTGTGTCTTTTTTACTATCTCTTTCTCTATCTCTTGGTGTTTTGCTGCGCCGAACGGATAAATGAGTGACTCCATTTCTCTTGGCTCTACTAGTGCCAACCCGTCATAAGCACTTACACAGTAAAAGTCTAGTATGTTCTCTATCAAGTTTTCTTCACCCCCTTTCATATATTGCAAACAGCCTCCTTTTCCTTCTTAGGCTGTTTTCTTTTTCGCCTCAGACTATCGTCATCGTCATCACCATCATCACCACCACCGCTAGCGATTTACATTGTAAGTGTAAGAAGGCGCTTCACTAGGAACGCAAGCCAAGCTTCCCATTCGGCTCCAAAGAGCCTGCTTCAGCCAGATAGACTAGTCCCTTTTTATCTATTTATCTTGTTTTCTCCTACGTCTTAAGGACTGTCAAGCGTGAGCTGACGCATTTAGAGAAAAGGCAAGGGGGGAAACACAAAAAAAAAGACCGTACATTAATCACGTCTATAAAGATAAAAATTATATGCTGGAGGTAGTATGCACGTAGATACATATCACATGTCTAATTAAAAATATGCTAGCAATACAATATATTGCATGTCTACCAGTACATAGTATATCACCAAATGGCTGACGCTTGTCTCTCTCGCCTCCAAGTCATACTTGGCGTTGACGATCACTTGCCTCTGTGCCATACTTATCCTTTATTCTTTCTTTGTTTCCGCTCTCTAGAATGCTATCATTGAGCTACAAGCTGTGTTCACTTGACCGTCATCATGCACACGCCCCTCATCCCTAATTTGCCTATCCTCTTCCTCAAGCCCAGCTTCTTCTAGTCAAAGGTCGTCAACCCGCGTCCGTATGCACATATGCAATCAGCCAAGACTCTTGGCTGCCGGGCTAGTTATGGGCTGTGCAAGCCTGTAGCCGCGCTGGATCTAGGCCATTCTGCCGTGTTCTTCATATTCTTTGAGTTTGGTTTTTTTTCTCTTGTCTCTACTCTTCTCGTCCGTCGAGGCTTGTTCTTTGGGTCCGTCGGAACATATTTGAAAGATGGCGGTATACGCGGGATGTTAGAAGAAGGTATCACTAAAAAACGGAACCGGCATCTAACAAATCTTAGGGTCTTTCTCTCCCCTCCCCCGTCCTCAAACAAGTGACAGGATATGAACAGTGAGAGAATGGATGAGAACTAGACAGGACATGACAGAAACTTGGTTGTACATGCTCTAGTGGTTGGAAACACAGCCAAGCCTCTCCAGGACAAGGGCTATTACGTCGTCTTGGACATTATATGTATGATGTGTCTCTATATTATGTGTTCTCGTCTTGGCTTCGAATATTTGTACATGTCTCCGTCCTAATCGTCTATTATTGCATATGCACACTCAGACGCACACATACACACATCGCCCCCCCAAAAAGGTCTCTCGATTCTCTTGGCTTTTTTAATTTTTATTTTTATTTTTATTACTCATTATTTCTCATATGTCTTTGACTTGGATGGATCGAGAGGCCCTTGTGTTCTGTCAGAGTTAAAATAATTCTTGGCCGCAAAAGGCGTGAAGAATACACGGGATACCAAGATCTTAGCAGTCAGAGCTAGAAGAAAAGAATGAAAGAAGTCTAGATCTCTGTAGACCTTCTCATAATGAAATCTCACGGCGGGGTGAGATGAGTAGATATCTTATCTCGTTCACTCACTTGTGCTCGCGATAACTCAGCATGTGGTTGTTTCACTCACACAGCACATGTTTCTTGGCTTTTCTTCTAAGCCTAATTCGCTTAGATGAGAGAGATGGGGATGGAGAAAAGAGATACAAGCCACCAGAAAAGAATATAAGAAAATAATGCTCCGGACCGCTTGTGTAGTCTCCGTGCTTAGAAATATCACCTTTTCCGTGTAGATGACTGCTATCTGACCCTTAGTAATTGTGATACTAACTTATCTTGTGTCAATGTCTTTGTGCTGGCTTACGGTTACTATCTTCTTTTTTTGGCCTTCTCATTCTCTATCTGTCTAACCTCATAAGCTGATATGACAAAATGAGACAAAGTCGATGGCATCCCTATAGTATCTCTTTCCCTTTGCGTTGATTTAGTAGCACGTTTTCCATCATAATTATCCCTTTTCCCTTTGTTTCCTCGATTCTATAGGCTAGCTCATGGGTATGCCGTATCTCTCCCTATCAATCATTAACGTGCCGACAGAAACATATCTGACCAGATCTTATCATAGTCTCATGCAGATTCCTAAAAAAAAAAAATAAGAATAGAAAGTGGGATAAATGACTGAATGTCTAGTACCTTGATAGCTGCATTGCATTTTTGCTTTGAAATCATAGAGCCTTCGAAACGGTATTTTGACCGCCTATTTGGCAGCTATACGCGCTTATCAGTGATCAATGACTTGTTCAGCTCGTCAGAGATCCCAAGTCATACATTCATTCTGCAATGATGCTATACAGGGTGTGCTGCTCTTCTGTTTCTACACAAACTATTCGGCTAACTAGGAGTCTCGCATACATTACAAGTATCAATAGACTTGGCAGCGCTTCGCGAATATGTACGGTACGGCTTTCTCTTTTTTTTTCATGTTTCGCGACTGATATGTATAAGGTAGCGTGCATGATCTATTGCGGTGACGGAGACTTGATCAGCCAAGTCATTCTGCGACTATTGCTGTATTAGAGTGTATATATGAAAGACCCACACGATCGTCTCTATTGTTGATAGAAACCAATCATTTTACTATCTTTGGCCTTGACGAGTTTGGAACAAACTCAGTGGCAGGCTCTTGACTTTTGAAGAGAAAAGAAGATGCACCCCTCGAGAAGTTCTAGATGCTTTGCTTGGAATCTTCATGGACAATACAAATGGTCCCCACGCCCAGAGCTTGTTAGTTCCCTCTATATGTATTAGTATATATTGGGGGTTTGGAAGAGTTTCGAAACTACACGCTAAAAATGGCATCTCAAAGGCCTTGCTTCCGCCATTGTTGGCCACAAATTGTTGTCTATCACCTCAAGTCTGACGGGTGAATGGATCACTATGACTCCTAGCACCAAAGACGCTCTCGATTTCTTAGTATTTTCATGCTTCATGTGCTTTGACGGGACACCGTCTCAAGTGATAAAGGAAGGGAAGATAACAAAAGACAATAGGAAGGAACCAAAAGCACGGGCGTGCGGTGCCTTTCTCTTTGTTTTCTTTCATCTTTTCTCAATTTCTACGCCCTTTTCATGCTTCTTTGCGTTCTGTCCTTGATCGCCGACATGGGCCGGAGACACGAACAAGGCCCGTTTGTGCTGTGCCGCAAAGTCTTGGGCACTTCTCAAGGACAAATAGGGTATAAGTGTTGCCCGTTTTGAGATGTGCTGCGGAACACAAAGTCGACTTCATGATGATAAGGACAAGATAATAAGGACATAAAAATGTCACATGACCTACCCAAGTTCATGCCCTCGAGTGATCCTTCTATTATTATGAACAATCGCTATATTGCTTTGTTTGTCTGTCAATATAGGGTATATTTGTGTAAACTGGCGATAACTCAGACAAATAGATGCTGAAACAGTTGGCAAGCTCACATGAACTTGGCACATGATAGCTTAGAAGATCATATCTTGCGCTTTAAGGGGGGAGAGATTTCAAGGTAAAAAATATGCAAGTCGGGGCTATAATGAAGCTCCAAGAGTTCTAAAGATAACCAAACAAGAACATAAATCGCGATCTTGGTATTCCGAAGATCACAAAGCAACAATGCGGCTTAACGAGATTTCACTTACCATAAAATTAAGATGAGACTAAACTTATAGTTGGATATGTGAAACAGTAGGGTTTATGATATTAACATGTAGGGTTAATTCGCTCAGTGGGGTTATTAATTGTGGCTCGGACAATGGCATTGGTTCCGTCTCCGTATGGGCTTGATTTCCGCTCCCTCCATAAAAAATAGGGTTAAGATTACTCCTTATATAGCAAAGCAGCACAAAGGCTTAAGGCCGTTTCGTGTTTCGTTCTCGAATTAGAACTTGTATAAAGAGTCCTTTAATGAGTTGAAGAGATCGGGCAGGCAAGGATCCATCGACATGAAAGCTATTGTTTGAAGTCTGATAGCGATATCTAGTCTTTTGTTATGTGTAGTAATGCCGCCAGCCGTTGACAGCTGGTGCCGATTTATTTTTGTCTATGAGCTTTATATCTAAGTCCGAACATGGAAGCTGAGTTAGTCTTTTGTTTGTTCAATTAAACCCTCGCCTAGGGTCCACACATTCATAGTCGGGTCTTCGGACGGAATCCTAGTCAAAATGCGAGTTATATGAGAAAGACGAGGAGAAGGGAGCCTTGCTAGGGGCGGGAGTTTAGTTAGAGATTTTGTACTTCAGCACCACACATTGGTACTTCAGCACAAATAGCAGGGGGTCTTCAAAGAGGTACTTAGCCCCACAAAATATTAAGTACTCTTCACTTAGATCTGATTATGCAGCTGATGCTCTGGCTTTAGCAGCGGAAGACTACTGTCTATGTTCTGGTTTTGTCTTTTGGGAGGTTTTAGTTATATTTTTACATCTTTTCTGTGGGCATCAAATACATTATGGAAGCTTTTGGTATACACATGTATGTATTTATAGGCAATAAATAGGAGCTTTAGCATTGCAAATTATATTTTTGGCTTAAAATTCACTCATATGTATGTATGTATGCTTACATTTTCATAGATCTATAGCTCCATAAGATTAATAAAAAAAAGTATTTTGCCGGCTGGCAGCTTTTGAAGACAAAGCGAGGAGTACTTGATATTTTGTGGGGCTAAGTACCTTTTTGAGCCCCCCTGCTATTTGTGCTGAAGTACAAAGTCCCTTCAAATATTAAAGTGATTGGACTTGATGTGATATGCAATGACTCTGAGTGGCTCAATGCCTTTCCTAGTCCACCATCTGCAATAAAAATTCTGCCCATAAAGTGAATTAACGGTTAGCCATAGCCTTTTGTTTTCTTTCTCTTTTTTGCCCTATAATGGTATGTACATGTATATAGCCCATGTTACAATTCAATTGGAAAACCTTCTCCCAGAAAGTGAAAAGGGGTGTGAATGCAGATCATGTTTGCTGGTGTTCTTCTTCTACATCTTCTATTAAGATTTTGCCGATTTGCCTGCTGCCGGCAGCCCGAAGCCCTTGGGCTGTTTCTCTGAGTCCAGGATTCAATCTAACCAATGTTAGGCTAGAGATTTGTAGGAGGGAGTAAAGGGCCTTTGGGTGTCAGCTTGGCATTTGAACCACTTCAAATGTAGAGCTGGGGGCATAATGCGTCGTCACCACATGTCTAGGGTGGGATTTTTCATATATTATGAGTAAAAGGTACACACACTATGAGAAACATATGAAAAATGAGAACAGCCACTCATGCAGCCCGCCTTGGCAATCCGCTACCAATGAGTCTTGGCGCTAAATTTAGCCTTGAATATTGAGAGCGCACTAAAATGAGTAAACAATTACCCTTGAAATCAGTTTAGTCAATCCGCAGCAACAGTATAATATGCCATCCAAGCATCAATCAAAGGGGAATGTCGCGAACGCTCGTGTCCCAGAGAACGAGGACTGTGAGCTGCCACTTGCAACTATATGCCAAGACGGACCAAGACTGTTGTTAACCGAAATCGTGCCCGACGGAGTGAAATATTCACTCATTCATATTTGAGTGAGAAATGAATACTCTTAGACTTAACTGAGAATGTTACAATAAGGTTAGGAGGATTGTGCTTAGGGTTTTGTCTTGGGACCGCCTTTCATTATATTCTACTACTCTTTTTTTTCTCCAAGACTACCATAAAAAACAGATAAAGTTTTTGTACTTTGACTTTCTGAGTTTTTGTCTTTCTAGGCACTGAAAATTGTAGCATCTAGACTATTTCCTTCAGCGTCGGTTCACTCACATATGTATTCAACGCAAGCATTTGCATTAGGGTTGCATTGGACACAGTGGTGAAGCCAGGGCTGGTGTACACACAAGCAAATAGTCGAGTTAGCACCAATCGGCAGCGCCGTGATATTGATGGCTAATTCGTTGTTGTTCCTCTGTACTTCACTCATCTCGGCACTTTACCCTGAGCTTATATCATATCCTATGACCGTATAGAACTTATACAAACACGATGCCCATTTATAATTGTATACTTTCTTTGGTCTGTTCGCCTCCTGTGTTGGAAACCTGGTCCTGTTTGCTTGTAAGTGATCAGGCAAACAAAAGAGCCTGTCAGTCTTAAAACGAACCAAGAACCCACATATTATAGTTACATGTACAGTAAAATGCACTCCCAGTACTTAATCCATATTTAGTAAAGACATTGGGATGTAGGCCAAGTCTCTGGAAGCTTGCGCGTATATATGAGTGAACAATATTCAATGGCAGCCATAACGAGCAGATCATTGCCTAGTTTTGCTTCTTAGGCCTTAAGCCAAGTCATAACCACCCCTTCAACTTGTACTACTAGAAGCATGCCCCTGTAAAATCACAGGGAATAAGTCTTTAGTGTCTAGGACTTGAATCGACTTTTGTATAAAAATTATGAACAGAATATTTGTTATGCTTTCGTTATATGCTATTCTGTATCTCAGTAGCCTGTCACTGTTGAGAAGTAGGTTGTCCTTGACCTTACGTTGTATACTAGTATTAGTTCAGGGCTGTGTATCTTAGGATACCGAGGTGCTACATAGCTATTAGAGCTCCATTTCTACCTTAATAAAATGAAAAAAAAAATGAACAGAATATGTAACTATGTAACCAGAATATGACAAGACGGAAAAAATATCATTCATCTTCAAGTAGCTTGAAGACACAGGCACTTACATAGTTACTGAGATTTATCCTTAGCCAGAGCTCAAGACTCCGCCTCAACGACATACATATCAGCATGCAAACATGATAGCACTGCCAAAACGATACTCCGCGACAAGCCCTAGCTAGTTTAGAATATGGTCTTTGAAGGCTCGGTTACTGGACTGCTTTAGAGGGAGGCAGCTAAAACTTGGACTAGCAGAAAAAAAAGGAACGAAACTTAGTCTACGCTTAATACTAGTGGTTGAAAACCAAGCTTGCTTGCTCTTTAATGTAGCATTAACAACTAAGAAAATAAACATATCTGAAGCATGAAGACTACGACGACTTTTTCTACAACCGGGCCCTCTAGCCTAAAGGGGAATGAGGCAAGCCGATATCCATTGTTTATGATTGGCTGATTTAGAACTACACCCTGCCGTCTGTTCCCCCGAATTCAATCTTGCGACGGCAGTTTGTTCAAGCCTGTTTGTTGGCTTGTTAGAGGAACCCGCCAAATTGCATGGTGAGGCTAGCCTACAAGTATCTTGAGCCAACCGTCGAAGGTAGAAGATATGATAAAACATATGTGTGTACTGGTTTTTCGTTTCCTTTATTGAGAATTTTCAAATAGAACTATCGTATAGAAGAAGAAATAATGTCATTGATAATATTGTCTATTAAGTAGTGTGCACATTATATTAGACAATCATATTATACTGTGAGTTAATGCTGTGGTATATATGTTAATACCCTGATCCGGAACGAAGCGTGAGGGGTGTGAATATACGACCTTTTTCTACTTTGCTTTACATTACTCGATTTGATCTTGACTTGCGGGACGTAACTATGGACATACCTAGAACAACTAAGCAAGACCTTGAACCTTGGATAAACGGCAAATCTTCTCCATGTTTGGCAGGGCCTCGTCTATCTTAGCCGGGAAAATGGAAAATGGATTGCAGAGTAGACAAGTTGCACAAACCCTTTCCCTTCCTTCCTTTTTCTTCAAGGACTAAGAAGGGCTTTGTTCACCCTTAGTAGACAATGAAAGCTTGGCTGGAATTCGTTTCTCAAGCTAGCCTTGCTTAGAGGCCAAAAAGGAAGAAACAGCGCACTACACACCCCTTCCCTAGAAGCTAATAGATACAACTATGACGGAGGACGCGTCACGGCTCATCACATAGAACACTCGGGGCATGACCGGGCTTATACTCTACTACGTCTTGAGTTAAGCTAGGCTGAGCTGGAAGTTGGTAGTAGCAGTGGCTCTGCATTTACCTTGGTTGCTATCGTAGCACATGGAGTTCATCTACAACTAGTATCTAGTAATTTGCCCCAAGAGGGGGGTTGTTGTATCAGTTGACTGGAAGTGTGTTTTTTTCTATTCGTTTATGAGTTATCTCTGGATATCAAATCTGGGGCACAAACTAGCAAAACTAGTAGATATCACCATCACGAGAATTTGTATAAGTATTGGACTTTCATCCCTCCAAAGAACTGACTTACTTTCCTTTCTTCTTCATCGCATCATTCATTCGATAACAACTTCTCTCTACTACTCTCTTCTCACTTCCAACTTTCTTCCGCTTAACAGTTTCAACTTCATATACTTTCTTTCCAATCTACTATCTACTACTCAACCCATCTTTCACAATGGTCTTCGTTCGCAACATTATCGCTACTCTGGCTGTCGCTGCCTCTCTGGCCAGCGCCCATCCTGGCCACAACATCATGGAGGAGGCTCTTGAGCGTCGTGACTACCTCTCCAATGCTAAGCGTTCTTCTCTGGCTCACTGCACTGATAAGCTCAAGGCTCGTGGTGTCACTGCCCGTAACATCGCCCGCCGCTCTGCTCAGGTTGAAAAGGCCCGCGCTAAGCGCGAGATCCAGAAGCGTTCTCTGACTTCTGTCCTGGCTACCGACCACAACAAGACCTCTGCCGGCTACACCTTGAACACTGACGCCTCTACTCTTTTCGCTGGCTACAACTCCTGCATTCTAACCCCTGAGGTTACTCAGGGTCCTTACTGTAAGTTTCTTCTCTAATCTTACCCTCACTCTACCTCCTTCTTGCATAGTTTACTGACTCGATTTCCCTATCTTAGACGTCGCTGGCGAGTACGTCCGCGAAGACATTTCCGAGACCCAGGAGGGCGTTGACCTGCTCATGGACTACCAGGTCATCGATGTCGACACTTGTGAGCCTGTCCCCAATGTCTATGTCGAGATTTGGCACTGCAACTCCACTGGTGTCTACTCCGGCATTGTAGCGTCTGGCAACGGTAACAGCAATGATGCCACCAACATCGACAATACCTGGCTGCGTGGTATCCAGGAGACCAACGAGGATGGTGTCGCCGTCTTCAAGTCTGTCTTCCCTGGTCACTACACCTCGCGTGCCACTCACATCCACATCATGGTTCACACCAACGCCACTCTGCAGGCCAACTCTACTCTTGGCTCTGATAATTACGCTAGCCATATCGGCCAGACCTTCTTCGACCAGGACCTGATCTCTGCTGTCGAGGTCTACGAGCCCTACGCTAGCAACACCCAAACTCTCACTACCAATGCTGAGGACTCAATTCTGGCTGAGGAGACTGCTACTGATGAGGTTGACCCCTTCATGGAGTACACTCTTCTCGGTGATGACGTCTCTGATGGTATCTTCTCGTGGTTGGCCTTCGGCATCAACACCACCTCTTCCTCCACCATCACCCCCGCTGCTTACTACTACGAGAGCGGTGGTGTCGCTAACTAAAGAGGTTCTCGTTCTGGTTCCTCAGCAGCGGCAGAATACTCTTTGTTCTGCGCTTCGACAAACGCCTGATCTCCGGCAGTTTTTCCACAGCTGGTGTCCTCGGTATATAAAACCCCATATTCTCCCCAACTTAGAATCCCTCTCCAGTGATGGGATAGTGGGTGAATGCTGTGCTGGAGATATCACTGGCGATTCTTCTTTTCTTCTTCTTTTTCTTCTTTTGTTACGATTTTGTGGTTTCCGCTTTGTCCCTCTTTTGGTTTGCCTTCAACGATCCAAATAGTTTGTTCTGTTTTGCTCTTTTTGTTTTTTTGTATCTAGACCTTCTTATCATAGAGAGAGACACCAATGACCGCTAATATAAAAAAATATTGTTTAAAACCTGACTCCCAGTATAAATATGTGACAATCCTATTTTTTATTTTCATGTTCTTGGCACGTAGTGCTGGAAACATTGTCTTGCTAGCTGGAGATCCCAAAGTTACACACTGACAGGTGTCAATTTTGATTTTGTTTCTTAAATGTCCACTAATTGTATATCAAGTGAACTGATTAAGCGAATACAACATGTGATTTTTGCGGTGGAACCAACCTGACTGGGAATCCTCTTGTTATGCTTTTTTTTTAAAACATTAATCTTATGGAGCTATAGAGCTATGAAGATGTCTCTTTTTATGCCGTTATTATGCCCTAAAATATAAAAGGTAGAAATGGGCACGAAAACTCATCATCCTGCTCGTGCGTAATGACGGGAACAACCAAAGAGGGCCGTTCACACCAAAAATATTCGTCTTGAATACATATGTGTTCGTCTTTTAGGAGCCGACTTGGCTCCCGTTTGGATGCAGTTCACTTGAGTGGCAAAAGGAAACATAAATCTGTATGCCATAGTTGCAAATGCCGATAAGTATCTAATACTAGACCAGATGCTACTGAAAATGATTTATTCAATAGGTCGGTAGGTAGGTGCTCGATATGGAGTGGTCGTGATGGAATTGTGCTGGTTTTTGTATATATGTATTTACCATTTTTTTCCAAGTATTCTATATTGAAGGGCTCCGATGACTCTTGCACCGATTCGTATATTGATTTCTCTTCCTGAAGAGTGAAAAGTTGCAGTGAACCTGCAAATTTTGCTAAAAATGTGACGCTGTGATGCTATTATGAACTTAACCCTAACATACAAGCCCTCATATGACTCGGTCGGTGCCTTCTAGAGTCCGAGTTTCTCACAAAAGTGGAGTATTTGCCCAATACGGTGACTTCCTTCTAGGTAGGGACGAAGGCCAAGAACCAAACGACGACGATACAACCAACAATGTTCTCATATTAGTATTTAGAGGGCTGATTGATTAAGATTCTTTTTTGATCAACATTCGCTGGATTAGTAACATAGACTAATAAGTATATGTAGCTGGGCAAGTGGAAAAAGGAGAGCTCTTTACTATAGGTATATACAACTACAACTACATACATGTAGAGCTGAGCCTTTTACCCTCCTCGAGTATCTGTATGTAGAAGATTAATATTATGGAAGGTGCATAGCTGCATAACTGCAGGTGGTGGGTGGATTGGATTTATGGGCGTTCGGATTCGCTTCCGCTTGGCGTTCTTGTCAGAATTCCGGGTACTAGCTTGTGCTTTTTGTCTATCTCTCTATTCCCTCTTCTCTCATGTGTAATATGCATGATACATACATGTGTATATATGTATGTACATGTCTCGCACAAGCCCCTTCCCTCCTTCTGCATCCCCTCTCCGCTTCAAATCCCACATCACGAATGTGAATGAAATGCAACTGTCCCAGATATCTCTTAGGTTTATCGGCTAGTATTCTTCTTGGGTTTAAGCCCAGACCTTGGCGCCCATTTGAATTACCAGAAAATAAAAAGAAAAAAGACAAGGCAAAAAGGACACGTCGAGTTGGGCTCACTTTGTTTTTGTGCGCTAGCTAATATGATCGTTTGATGCCACTATCTTGTCTATTTTGCATCCCCCCTCACATGTACGGATACCGCAGTTTTGGAGCTTAGCGCCTTACTAGATTAGCAATCTGGGCTACCGGTAAGGCTCCTGCTCCAACTAGGTTAATTCGCTTGATGTTATCGCCTATATGATGTATGCTAAATACAACGCAATAGCTTATTTCTAATTCCTTTAGTTGAAGGTGTATCTGGAGAAACAAGAGCTAGTTGTCTTGACAAGACAGAATAGACCAAAGGGACAGTAGCATCATAATAGGTATTGGTAGAACTGGAAAGAAACTGCACGGGCGGGTAAAAAACACAGAAAGTCATTGTTATTTACTTCGGAGTTTTTTTGCTACATGCCATCTCAACATTTTATCTTCTATTCTTTCTAATGCTGGCTTACTATCCTTTTCATTTTCATTTCATTTTACTGTAGTGTACCGGCCGCTTTTATTTTTGTTATTTTTCCGTTTATCTCTAAAGACTAACGGCTCTTGAATTGATAGCCTTTTCGTGATCATTTGTACTTGTTATTTTCCTTTCCTTTCCTTTATTTTTTTTTCTCTAGGGCCTACATGCGGTTCAGATCTCTGACATTCGACTAACCCATCGCCTGTCATTTGTCCACACATCGCTTTTTTGCCTTCCGCTAGAAAGCCCGTTCGTGATTCCATCCAACATCAATAACAAGAAATCGGCCGGTTTCAACTCTACCTGCGTATATTCTCATTGGGAGTAGCTCGGCTCGCTCACTGCTGCCGGATCAGATCCATTCACTATTACATCCCATTTGCTTTCCTACGTTGCGACGGCTGGCTAGCTGCTAATCAGGCCGCCAGCACACCAACTTTCCGCGCTTCTTTGATTACTCTACAAGTAATCAGGACTCCAATTGGAACCCGGGGAACGATCTTTTCTCCCTTGTCTGCCTTGTCAACTGGCCCGTTTGTACCTGCCTTACCGGCCGTCTGCCGTGTACTGCGTGTGTATTGGTGGTTGCACGACTTGCGCCTAGCCGTTTAATAGAGTGCTGTTACTTTTGCTAGGAGCGTTGCCAGGAAACTGACTGTAGTACTACGAGGCTCTAATATTCTAAGCTATTTCGCTTCCTCGACATCCTGTAGCAAGTGGTGTTTGCATTGGCTTATTCAGCACATACGTCTTAGGAAGCCTCGAGACGGAGATAATAGTAAATAGCGTGCTTTCTTTTGCTCTACTAGGAGAATAAAAGACTGCCGCTTCACAGGGATATACATATCTGCATATCGGCGAATATCTTCCATAACAATGTCGTCTGTCTCGGGATCATCCCCCGGAACTCTGGCACATCGTGCCGCAGCGCGAGTGTCGCAACGAGCATCACGATCCTGTACTGGTAAGGCCTGAACATCTCATGTATTGTTCGTCGAAACCTGTATCTGACTGTACATTCATTTCTATTAGAATGCAAACGCCGTAAAATCCGTTGTGATAAGACGGTGCCTTGCAGCCAATGTCTCCGTGCCAAAGCGCCAGAAAGGTGCCGTGTTGAGACCGTCGAGTTGACCACAAAGTACACCAAGTCGCGGCAGGAAATTGAGTTCCTACACCAGCTACAGATATCATTGCAGGCCGCCTCGTTAGTCGAGGCTCAGGACTCGATTGCGCGCCGTCTAACTCTACTAGAGACTGGCCAGGATTCGTTCCAGAGCAAATCACCTAATACCAAAGAGACACCATCGACCGTCGACAATTCACACGATGTGCTCAACGACCAGCAATCAGACGAAACATTTGATACCGCCGTGACACTGATGCGGTTGGGTCGTGGTTACCCAGACCCAACATCCTCGATGGCTGAACACCTTAGTAATGATACGGAGTATCTCGAATATGTGCCCGATGAGATGACGGCGCGTAAGCTGGTGAACTACTATCTAGACCACCTGAGCTGGCATCACGCAGTGCTACATCATGGCGAGTTTCTTGCACAATGTGAACATTTTTGGCAGTCCGCGCAGTGTATCCACCCACAATGGATTTGCACGTATTTTGCTGTGCTCTCGGTGAGTTCAAACTTGGTTCCGTATTGTTAGTTCATTTGGCCGTAGAAAGCTAATATGGAGATATGCAGGCCTCTGCGTATAACCTCCCCGAAAGTCTTTGTGATATCATCTATTCACGCCGTAAGTTGCTAGCTGCCTTTTTCTTGACGTATATTTACATTGATGGCTGATAATGAATCTATATCTAGCAACACTACGCTCTCGATCGCAATTCTGGTATAGCCAGATGGTCCGGACATTGACTCAAACTGATTATAACGTCAACCATTCTAGTAAGTTTGTCCCGCTATAATGTATCGGCCACAACTACTATCTGACCAATTGTTAACATGTTTTCCAACTAGGCCATTGTCTACAGGCCATCATCATTTCGTGCATGGTTGCCCATCCGCTAGGAGAGGCTGTTCGTCAAATGGTGCTTTTGGCATCTTCTCTGCGAATAGCGCAGTGTCTTGGCTATAACGCACAGTCAACGACACGACCACTCACTACTAACGCGTCTCTTGATAGCATGACGATGAAGATACAGGAAGAAGTCAGTCGTCGTCTTTGGTGGCAGATCCTAGTCCAGGATTACTTTTGGGTGCCCATGGCTGGATCCTACGGTAAGCTAGTTCGCCTTTTATTTAGGGTCACGATCATTAGAAGGAGATGATCAAACCCTGTTTGGTGGACACTGACGTGTTTTACCTAGTCATGTTGAACGGATATACGATACCTGGCCAAGTTCTTCTACTGACGTTTGATGCGACTCTTATAGGTGTCCACCCAAATCACTTTACGACGCCAATGCCTCTGAACTGCCATGATGACATGGTAGAGCAGCCGTCTGATATCCCCACAATCAGCTCCTACTGTATCAACCTATCCAAAAGTAAGTGGTACTAGTGGTTTGCAAGTCCCACTTTGCACTTAGGCTCTCCCCGGCCCAGCCCTGTTCCCTAAGCCCCCAAGAAGCGTTCCCAGGATGAACAACATAGTAGTTGTGATATACTAACGAGTTATGATTAACTAGTGGCTCTTCTGATGCCTGAGCTAGTTGATGGGCTCCGTTCGCCCGCTAACCGTACCCGCGAGGCCCAGTATCGCCATATCCAGCTCATTGATACTAAAATGCGGAATTTGATGTCTACTATGCCAGACTTTTTGCGGCCGGACAAGCCTTTTCTACCCACATGGCCGCCGTGGATTGCATGGGCCCGTAGTGCGTTAACTATCAGTGCCGCGGACAAGGTAAATCAATATAAAGCTTTACTTGCCATTGTTTGTCGCTAATAAAATACTCCTAGATCATCATGATTCACCGCTCGTTCCTGATCAAGTCCTTCCAAGATCCTAAGACCTATGATCTCACAAGGCGTACATGTGTCACTGCTTCTCTGACAATCCTTAACGAGTTCCTACGCGTTAAGGATACCGACGTCGTGCGTCTATGGATCATCCCGACATTTACCGTTAGTGCTGCTATCGTCATTGGTCTGGATATCCTCTACCGCAAGAAGAACAAGGAGCCTTTTGAACAGCCCATCTTGACCTCCTTAACACTACTATTGAGGAGCTCAAGATCATTCTCCACGATGATAATACAGTCCATCAAGGCGTTACGTTGCTCGAGACCGTGCTATCACAGAGAATCACCAGCATGGACTCGTCACCGGCAAACTGGGACGATCTTCTGGCTATGATCGGTGAACAGCCATGGGAAGCACAGACACATATTTGAGTAGGAAGAACGGTATTTAGTATATCTTGGAGACCATAGAACGTGTAAATGGCAGTACATAAAACGTGCATACAGTAACATGTACTATTAGTAGAAGTTGATATGGAAAGGCAAATGAAATAGAGATCAAGCGAGAGAGATACTAAAAAGTTATAAAAGCCCACTACATAGTTAATTTTCCTTGAAAGACTTGGCAAACTATCTGATAATAAAAGAATGGGAATATAGAAGGTGCCCTCATATCTGGAAGAAGAGTAAAAATGAAGTGACCACGATGGGATTCGAACCCACAATCTTTTGATTCGTAGTCAAACGCCTTGCCATTGGGCCACGCGGCCTTAACTTCGGAAGCAGTGATTTACGGGTAACCTTAAGTTTGGAGCCGAAAATTGCGGGCAACTTTCCCTCCTACAACCCTCGGGGGGG
>RHDR01000323.1:0-34575 GCA_009806295.1 Davidsoniella neocaledoniae
TGTGCGTTCCCGAGTCTTGGCTACTTCCTTAGCCGTTCCGTGATATCCAGCCTTGTATGCTAGTACTCTATCACCTTCATAGAGATTTCTTGGCAGTTAGCTAGATCTGACGTACAACATGCTACAGGGTACTTTTCTCAGTGGAAAATCTTTTTTTAGTTCTGTCATATAGTTGCTTAGTATGATCACACAAAAAATAGGGCCCTTTCTTCAACTATTTTCAGCCTACCGTCTTGTTCACCTTATCGTGTCGTGACTTGTGTGTTGAATCTTTTCTTCTTTTTTGGTCCCTCATTTCCATTTGTCTCGTGAAGGCGGTTTTTTTTCAATTTCTTTTGTTTCGTGTGTTGCTTTGCGTTGTGCCTTTATTAAAAATTGGTGAAAGGGCTTCGTTTATACCAAAGTTCCCAAGCATTACCAACTTCTAACCCTACTATATATACATTTTCATGTTGTTGTTCCTTTTGTTATTCTTTTTGTAGAATTACCGAATCATTCTATATAAATAGCTCAATAATATTATCGTATTACCGCTTTACTCCATCAACATAATCCTGTTGATATAGAGATAAAACATCGTGATATTAGATGTTCATGTGAGGGACAAACTTAAATCATTGATAAGCTCATTGTAGTAAGCTTTAAACGACCCAGATTTAGTTTTTCCCCTTGATGTATAGCCAACTTTGGCATAGCTGCTTGGCAAATACACCAATGCTGGTTATAACATCACCTTCTAGTAATAGATGCTTAATCTTGGTTGTTGATCCCTTACATACTGAGAAGCACATCTCAAGACACGCGCTATCGGACCTCCATCCATCGTTAGAACACATTGGGTATGCATAAGTATTACTATGTGTTATTCGGCTCATAACACATCCATATAATACCTTTTTGTAACTAATTTATACTCAGCATGTAGATAAACAACATGAAGTCGTTCCAAAGGGGTCTATGTCTTACGCACCATTAATTATTATTTATGGAAATGATATCTAGATTGAGGTATTGTTCGGTTAAGGAACAAACCTACTAAAAACATGATTTCTTATCTATGTTAGTATACGAAGTTGCAGTGTAGTTGCCTGGAATTCTTATGACTCGAATTATAGAGTAGTATTTGATATCTGATTTTCTTGTACATATTTTCGGTATCTCTACTAAGCAAAGAAAGTGAACTATATACATAGTATTCATTATTCAACTTATCATATGATATTTGAACCTCGATATATGTATGTATATACACATGTGTGATGTGGTTTGCTAGTCTATATAATCACAATGTATGTACATTGCTGTTAACTTTATGTTGTTGTAGTCAACTTTTTTTTTATTTTTAGCACAAGTGTAGGGGTAATATGTAGATAAGCTGGCTCTAGAGATAGTTCTTATACAGACATACAGATACATGAGTCAAAAAGGAGCTCGTAGATAATCTCTAGACTATAGACAAAATCATCATCATATACAGATACATTATATCAGTAAATTATAGTAAGGTTACTGGAATTACAGAAGAACCGCAGGAGGCAGCGATTATAGCTTATAATATCTGTATCTGTATCTGTATCTGTATCTGTATATTAGCAGAATCTGCATAATGTAACTAATTGAGGAAATACTTGACAGGAAAAGTAGATGACAATATTCTTTTCCGTACAGTTTAGATGCAGAATGATCTTCATAGCTCTATAGCTCCATAAGAATTAATGTAATAAATATATATATATATATATGCAGAAAATACAACCAGGTATTTTCTTCAGTTCCGCCCCAGCTCGGTGGTTCCCCAACCTCAGCCGCAACCCGCCCCAACAACGTTTTTTACGGCCACCCCCCGCGATTTGACGAGCTCCGAGTTGCTTTCTTATTGCAAGTGAACAAAATATATATACTTTTTAGAGCTAAGTGGAAACCATTGATCATAATAGTCTACTTCAAGAAACGATACTATCGTTTTCCAGATAGACTGCTCTAGAACATCTCGAGTAACTTGGTGGTCTACTATAGAATAGTCTAGATTTTTGGTTTATTCTGCTGGCCTTGTTTACTCTCTTAAGTTTTAAGTTTGTTCTATGTCTTCCTAGTTGACTTGACGCTCAAATAATGATTGTACAGATGTACAATCATATTAAACATAGTTGAAGTCAAGAGCGGGGGCCATAGTAACCCTATCAATGCATGCAACCCTACACATTGCTTTAGTTGGATGTCAACTCAACAATCTCTTTTTGCCACCGGGATCAAGAACAAGAGCCAGTATTTCTTAACTGATAAAACTAGAACAGAATTATTCACTTGATTTGTATAGATCAACGCATCATATTAGATCACGAGCTGTAGATTTTGAAGATAATCAATCACCTTCATAGTTAAACATATACATACACAGGTTCCGTATAAAGGCATCAATTTTGGGGTTTGATTTTGAGTTGGGGTTGGGGTGACCATATTAAGTGTTGAGTTCCACATTCCTTTGGCACGCACTATCTTTTTTTTTCTTTTAATATTTTGGTTGACAACAAACTAAATCTACGAGATAACCAGAAAAATGCAAAACCCTGTTTTTGGGCCTTGGCTTCTAGAATGTTAGTATCGACTGTCTAGGGTAGGCAACCAAGTTTAGGGTCTTTTTGTATTGTGCGGAATGAGAATTAAAAGTTGACTGGTAAACAATGCTGTAGTTGAAAAATAGAAGCCGCAACGTTGTATAGCAAAAACTCTCTCTATCCCCAAAAAGGATCCGGAAGGGCTGACAACCTCGTGTAAGCCGGAGAGAATTTAGCCAGCCTACACTAGTTATTTAACCGCTACGAATTGAGTACTGTAATATTGTACGTACACATATATTGGACTTGATAAGGTGGTATCGGCTATCATAGCCATGTATAGTGCTTATTGACACGATTGCGATAGAAACTTGGATAGACGATACGAATATGAGGACAAAAAAGAAGTAATGGAAGGGTTAGCTCGGAGTAGTCGTTGGGGATATGCGGGTCTGCTGCCATATATTTGCCTGCTGGTGATATAATGGCTTACAAGTTGTCAGCTACTGGGAAATTCAGGTTAGGCTGTAATGATGGACTAGGGACGGGTACATTTTCTCGGCTCGGTTGTTTATCTTGTTAATAGTTGTGTTGTTATATTTATGGAACTACAGAGTATCTGCTCTGTACAGAGTAAGAAGCGGCTTTCAAAGCTGGCCGATATTATCCATTTTGAGTCTTGGCAAAGAGGGAAGAGGGCGTAGTTGTGATATTCCGCTTTCCGTCGATTGCTTAGACTGAATACTTGATTTTCTCTTTTTTTTTTGGGGGGGGGGGGGGGGGGAGGTTGGCCTTCTATAAATTAGCCTTGCTCAATTGAAGCAGGCGACACTTTTTATTCCAGACTCAAGGGTCTTTCGCTGACAAAAGGAGGCTCTTGAATAATTGTTTAACCACATAGTTATTAGTACATAGTTAGAGAAATCAGATAGATGTAGGCCTCAAAATCCAACATCGGGCCCCCGACAATACCCGGAGAGTTTGAGCATATCTGTACTTGGCTGTGTTTATGGCTTCTTTGCCCCTTAACGTGCAAAATATTGTCGGATGGAACGGATGTTGCATTGGCATTCAAGCTTGATTAGTTGTGAAAGAGAAGTCAGTATCTCATCTTAGCTACTATGAACTTGGTGAACTTTCTTTGGTGCAGATCCCATGTTCTCCGTAGCTTTGATTAAATCGTTAGCCATCCTTCTGACGGTCCCATTTTTCCCCCTGGAAGCACCTCTTTTTTCTTCTATTGTTACTTATTATGGATAGTTTTTTTTTTTTTCTTGGTGTGACGGTCCCACTCTGTTCCGGAAATCATCATGAGAGTAGCCCCACCTTTCAATATGCAAAATAGAGGGAAAGTCAAGTAAGGTCTAGACCCGTCCACAGAACTCGCCGCCATTTTGCTTTCTCTTCGGTCTTCCGCTGTCCCAAGTTTCCCAAGTTGAGCGGCTGTTGACTGAGACTAGGCCTAATTGGGAAAATTAGGCGAGAATCAATGGCAACTGGATGGGATGGGAAAAGAAGCGTTGAGGTTGAGTCTTGCGCTGGCTTGACACAAGACAAGATACATAGCTATAGCTAAAGACAACGTAGAGATTGGTAGCAGAACATGAGAACTTATCTAGCCTCTTCGTGCTGATACGATAATACTTGAGAAAAGTTTACTGTGTATAGTCTATCGATCCAATAGGTGTGGCCGTATTCTGCATTATAACGCTTGAGTAGTAGTCCAATTGAGGACATGGTATATGCAATGCTTAACCAGCTATTGACATGCCATTGTTATAGTGTATCAATTATAGCGTAAATGCCCGGGGAAACACCAAAGTGAATATCTGACAATCTGACAAGGCATAAGCATAATCACGATGACGATTACTATGCTGCTGATCTGGAAGGCACAGAGATATCGAGTTGGCATTCCTAATCTGCACGCACTGGGTGTACTTTCGGGACAGATCAGATAGTAAATAGCAATATTTGTGCTTTTTCCAGTCAGTCCGGCCGTATTATGATATCGTGAGAGGCTTTTCTGTAGGGTTCATGGCGATGATTGGATTTAGATAGATTGGATGGGATGGGATGGCCCCTGTCTTCCCTTACGGACATTATCCCTTCGGAGACATTTCCCTATGTAGGCGAGTATATGTGCGATTGGCTATCTGAAGACATATTCTGAAGACATTATTTGATGATCATGGCGTTGGAAGCGGCGCTGAATCGTCAGTGGCGCTGGTAGATAGTAATCAGAAAATGATGTTGATGCTGTCAACAAGTGGTTGAATGTTTCCAGACTAGGGTTGCTTCGTATAGTCGTTGATTAGTGTTGAAAACGCCCTAAGCTGAAAGCCTTGCCGGGTCGTTGATGTCCCTGGAGCTTCCCCAACAGGCCGCCTAAAAAATCCCATCCCTAACGACGCCAAAAAGGTATGTGTGTTTTATTTTCCTGTCTGTTATCCCCCAACCCACTTAGGAACCAACATATGATTATAGAGGCTCTCAGCGTCCTGGGTTTCGTTTTGAGACCATATCAATGCCGTGTTGTTCATGCATGGAGAAATAGAGATATTGCACTGAGACATAATTGATGAAACTTTGTACTTGGTAAGGACTTTTTCTTTTCTTTTTGTGCCCTCTGATGTAACTGGGAATTTAGATACAGTGATGATTTTCTCGATATCAACAATCACAAGCCAGAAAGAAACACCTAGTCGTCCCCTGTAGAAAAAAGTGCTGGGTCAGTGCACACTAGACAGAAGCTGGTAGAACAATTAGTCCACTGTAGTAATAGAAGTATGCTAGAGAGTGACGCAACAACTGCCCCACAGTTGGCTGCCTTCTGTTGACTTAAGCAGCGTTGCCTAGTTATTTGGCTTGACCATTTTGACTGCCCAACCTGTGGAAAACACAGGAAATGGATGCATGTCTGTAATTGGGCGTGGTTAAGCGACATGTCGCGTGCTGGATTGACTGTTACTGTTTTTCTTCGGCATGGAGTCTATCACGATGCACTGGAATATTGCGATATCTCCCTTGGGGCTGGCTTCTTGTTTTTCATGGACTAAACTAAAACAGGCACAATTGATCGGACATCTAGGGACATAAGAGCATCCATACGTACTAATTGCTAATGGTTGGCAGTTGTCTTTGAAGCGCCGGTGGAGTTTGTATCAACAAATTCCATTGTAATTCAACTAAATTGAGGTGGTTAAGGCGCTACACAATGACCGGCCTTTCTTTTATACAGTGGCTTTTGGTCTTCCCTTATACCATGTCATAGGTACTATGTAGTGACACTTTGTATGCATTGTTTTCCCTAGACATAATACAAGAGAAAAAAGGCTGTAAAAAAAGGTGGCCACTGTACGGGCTATTTATTTACCTTACAGCACAACATTGTTGTTGAGACGCAGAAATTACGTCAAGTCGGGACCTGCACAAAAAAAAAGAATAAAAAAGAAAAAAGTCCGGCAGTGTTCCTTCTTGCCTTTCCTGCTTAAATGTTTATCTCCTCCCACATATTTTGCTTTCCTGGCCTGGAAACCTCGTCTACTGTTTGATTCTTGTTGCTCTCTTGTCCTCATCCTTTCTATCCTCTTCATCGAGCCTCCGTCTGCTGTTTCTCTTGGAGCTGCTCTTCCCACAAGAGTTGCTTGTTCCTTGACCACCAAACAAACGCCATCTGCTTTGTGTACGTAACCCGAACGTTCTACTGGACTCTGATCCTAATTCAACGGCATCCACTCCATCCACTCCGGGACCCAACTCGACAAGCAACACAACAGGCGAAAAAAGCGTAGCGTTGCGTTCCCTCAGTGAGAAGCCGAGCAGCCCCTGGCTCAACTCACACCATTTTCTCTTCCTGGCATCTGCTTGCTTCCCTGCTCCCCTGCTTGTTGGCTAGTTAGTTGGACTGGGACCACGAGAGCTACATACTACATTATCCCACACTCTCGCCCCTCCATCGTAGATAGCTGTGCTCTCTTCCTCTCGACTGTTTTCTGCATTCACACTTCCCGTATTGGGTCCCATTTTGCAATTGACTTTAGCTGACCTCTTCTCTGTCTCGTCTTACCAGTATTTTAGAGACTATCTATCTACACGAACAAACAACATACGGCTCTGCGTTCTTCGTTCCCTGCGCCGTTCGAATCCCAACGGACATCCCCCCACCGATTACTCCGTTATTTCTACATTGAGCTCGCTCTACACGCTCAACCCAACCGAATTCCGTCTCCAGAACAAGGCTCGAAGCTCCCACAACTTCGACTTCCGGCGACAGTCTAGTATTTTGACTTCCTATCACATACTTGCACAGCTTTCCCACAGAGCTCTCTGCACTATTTTTGTTTTCTTGTCCTCCCACAAGGACGTAGATTGTCTTCTACCTTATCTTTTTTTTTTTTAATTTTCTATTCTCACATTCCAGTCAACTCCCACAATGACTGAGATTCAAGCTTCCCCATCGCTGGCTTTGCGTAGCAAGGCTAAGCGCAAGATCGCCGACCACTTCATCGGTGGCAACTGTCTGGCGAATGCTCCTCCCTCCAAGGTCAAGGACTTCGTTGCTCAGCATGAAGGACACACAGTTATCACAAACGTAAGTGTTTATTAGTCTACAAATTAGGCTGCACACTCCAACAAACGAAGCCACTAGCTTTCCAAAGAAGACAGCAGCCATTTTCTGATTATCCATGCCTAAATTACTAACATTTTGAACTACAAAATAGGTGCTTATTGCCAACAACGGTATCGCCGCCGTCAAGGAAATCCGTTCTGTAAGGAAATGGGCCTACGAGACTTTCGGCGACGAGCGCGCCATTCAGTTCACCGTCATGGCGACACCTGAAGATCTCCAGGCCAACGCAGACTACATCCGCATGGCTGATCACTACGTTGAGGTCCCAGGTGGCACCAACAACCACAACTACGCCAATGTAGAGCTTATCGTTGATATTGCAGAGCGTATGGACGTCCACGCTGTCTGGGCTGGCTGGTATGTATGGTCCTATCTATTGGAAATTGTAATTCTCATGCTAACATTTCATCTCTAGGGGTCACGCCTCCGAAAACCCAAAGCTACCCGAGTCTCTCGCTGCCTCCCCCAAGAAAATTGTCTTCATTGGACCCCCAGGATCCGCTATGCGCTCTCTGGGTGATAAAATTTCATCAACTATTGTTGCACAACACGCCAAAGTGCCGTGTATCCCTTGGTCTGGTACCGGTGTCGAAGAGGTCGTGGTAGACTCATCTGGCTTGGTTACTGTCTCGGACGAAGTCTACTCCAAGGGTTGCGTCAATTCTTGGCAGGAGGGTCTGGCTCGTGCCAAGGATATTGGTTTTCCCGTCATGGTCAAGGCCTCCGAAGGTGGTGGTGGTAAGGGTATTCGCAAGGTAGAGTCTGAGGATGGCTTCGAGGAGCTATACAAGGCTGCCGCTAGTGAAATTCCCGGCTCTCCCATTTTCATCATGAAGCTTGCTGGAAACGCCCGCCATCTGGAGGTGCAACTGCTTGCTGATCAGTATGGCAACAATATCTCGCTGTTCGGCCGTGATTGCTCGGTCCAGCGTCGTCACCAGAAGATTATTGAGGAGGCTCCCGTCACCATTGCCAAGCCTGATACTTTTAAGGCTATGGAGGATGCCGCTGTCCGTCTGGGTAGACTAGTCGGTTATGTTTCTGCTGGTACCGTCGAGTACCTATACTCTCACGCAGATGACAAGTTCTACTTCCTGGAGCTGAACCCCCGTCTTCAGGTCGAACATCCTACCACTGAGATGGTTTCTGGTGTGAACCTGCCCGCTGCCCAGTTGCAGGTTGCTATGGGTCTGCCTCTGCACCGCATCCGCGATATCCGTCTTCTGTATGGTGTTGATCCTCGTACCTCTACCGATATTGACTTCGAGTTCAAGGACCCCGAGAGCGAGAAGACCCAGCGCCGTCCTCGCCCCAAGGGTCACACCACCGCCTGCAGAATCACCTCTGAAGATCCCGGTGCCGGTTTCAAGCCCTCCAACGGTGTTATGCACGAGCTCAACTTCCGTTCTAGCTCCAATGTCTGGGGTTACTTCTCAGTCGGTTCTCAGGGTGGTATTCACTCTTTCTCTGACTCTCAGTTCGGTCACATTTTTGCATATGGTGAGAACCGTTCGGCGTCTCGTAAGCACATGGTTATTGCCCTCAAGGAACTGAGCATTCGTGGTGATTTCCGGACGACAGTTGAGTACCTCATCAAGCTTCTAGAGACCGAGGCCTTCGAAGACAACACCATTACCACTGGCTGGCTGGATGAGCTTATCTCCAAAAAGCTCACTGCTGAGCGTCCTGATACCATGCTGGCAGTTGTCTGCGGTGCTGTCACCAAGGCTCATATCTCTAGTGAATCTTGCATTACTGTGTACCGCACTGGCCTGGAAAAGGGTCAAGTCCAGTCTAAGGATGTTCTCAAGACCGTATTCGGTGTTGAATTCATTTACGAAGGCTTCCGCTACAAGTTCACTGTCACCCGCGCCGGTCTGGATTCGTACCACCTATTCATCAACGGCTCCAAGTGCACTGTTGGTGTCCGTGCCCTAAGCGATGGTGGTCTGCTTATCCTGCTTGACGGAAAGTCACACAACGTGTACTGGAAGGAGGAGGTAGGCGCCACTCGTCTGTCAGTCGATAGCAAGACCTGCCTTCTAGAGCAGGAGAACGATCCTACCCAGTTGCGTACTCCCAGTCCCGGTAAGCTGGTCAAGTTTGCTGTCGAGAACGGATCTCACGTGAAGGCTGGCCAGACCTTTGCCGAGGTTGAGGTTATGAAGATGTACATGCCTCTGATTGCCCAGGAGGACGGTGTTGTCCAGCTGATCAAGCAGCCCGGTGCTACTCTCGAGGCTGGTGACATTCTCGGTATTCTTGCCCTGGATGACCCGTCTCGCGTTAAGCAAGCCCAGCCTTTTGTTGGCAAGCTCCCCACCTACGGTTCTCCCGTCATTCTGGGTAACAAGCCTGCGCAGCGCTTCGCTCAGCTTAACAACGTCTGTCAAAGCATTCTGATGGGTTACGATAACTCTGTCATTCTGCAGGCCACCCTCAAGGAGCTTATCGGAGTCCTGCGTGACCCTGAACTGCCATACAGCGAGTGGAATGCTCAGTTCTCTGCTCTGCACGCCCGCATCCCCAACAAGTTGGATGCTCACTTGACACAGATCATCGAGCGTTCTCACAGCCGCCAGTCTGAGTTCCCCTCCAAGCAGCTTTCCCGTGCCATCAACAAGTTCATGGATGAGAACATTTCTCCTTCTGATGTTGACATAATGAAGACCACTCTGATCCCTCTTACTGAAATTCTTGATATCTACAGCGAGGCGCCAAGGTTCGTGAGCTCAACTATGTCAAGGGACTTCTTGAGAAGTACTGGGACGTCGAATCTCTCTTCGTTGGCCAGAGCCAGCAGGAGGAGAGCGTTGTGCTGAAGCTGCGTGAAGAGAACAAGGAGGATTTGGCCAAGGTCGCCCAAATTGTTCTGTCTCACAGCCGTGTCAGCTCTAAGGGTGCCCTGATCCTTGGTCTTCTTGACGAGTACCGCCCTAACAAGCCCAACTCGGGCAACGTTGGCAAGCACCTGCGTGATTCTCTCCGCAAGTTGACTGAGCTGCAGTCTTCTCGTAGCACCGCCAAGGTGTCTCTGAAGGCCCGTGAGATCATGATCCAGTGCTCTCTTCCTTCTCTCGAGGAGCGCACCATTCAAATGGAGCACATTCTACGCTCTGCTGTTGTTCAGTCTACCTATGGCGAGGCTGGATGGGATCACCGCGAGCCCAACATTGACGTCATCAAGGAGGTCGTTGATTCT
Organism: Davidsoniella neocaledoniae; assembly: GCA_009806295.1. Classification (NCBI taxonomy): domain Eukaryota; kingdom Fungi; phylum Ascomycota; class Sordariomycetes; order Microascales; family Ceratocystidaceae; genus Davidsoniella; species Davidsoniella neocaledoniae. Next base: position 10,391 of record RHDR01000323.1, read on the forward strand.
AAGTACACTGTATTTGATGTGCTGACCATGTTCTTTGCCCACGATGATCCTTGGGTTACTCAGGCTGCTCTGGAGGTGTACATCCGTCGTTCCTACCGTGCCTACAAGCTGCACGATATTCAGTACCACCGCGATGCCACCAACACCAACCCCATCTTTGTCTCGTGGGACTTCTCTCTGCGTAAGATTGGCCAGAGCGAGTTTAGCATGCCTCTGCCATCTGCAGTTCCCTCCTCTCCGGCTACTCCTGGTAACAGTGGCGAGTTTGATTTCAAGCGTGTTCACTCTATCAGCGACATGTCTTACAAGCTAGCCAACAGCTGGGAGGAAGAGCCGAAGCGCAAGGGTGTCATCATCCCTTGCCGTTTCATCGAAGATGCTGAAGACCTGATTTCCAAGGCCCTCGAGACTCTGCCTCTGTTCAACAAGCCTTCTGCTGCCAACCTCATCAAGGATCTCAGCGGTAAGCGCCGCCCTCCTGCGCTGAAGGAGAACAACGAGCTTTCTGCTGTTGTCAACATTGCCATTCGCGACAGCGAAGGCCATGGCGACTCCGACCTGCTGGCTCGCATTGTTCCCATTGTTGACCAGTACAAGGAGGAGTTCCTTGCTCACGGTGTCCGCCGCGTCACTTTCCTGTGCGGTCACAACGATGGTTCTTACCCCAACTACTACACTTTCCGTGGACCTTCTTACCTTGAGGATGACTCTATCCGTCACAGTGAGCCCGCTCTTGCTTTCCAGCTTGAGCTTGGCCGTCTGTCCAAGTTCCACATCAAGCCCGTCTTCACTGAGAACAAGAACATTCACGTGTACGAGGGTATTGGCAAGACTTTCGAGGCTGACAAACGTTACTTCACTCGCGCTGTCATTCGCCCTGGCCGTCTCCGTGACGAAATCCCCACTGCTGAGTATCTGATTTCTGAGACTGACCGTACTATCAACGATATCTTCGATGCTCTTGAGATCATTGGCAGCAACGGCTCTGATCTGAACCAGATTTTCATCAACTTCACCCCTGTCTTCACTCTACAGCCCGAGGAGGTCGAGCACTCTCTCCAAGGCTTCCTTGATCGTTTCGGTCTTCGTGGCTGGAAGCTGCGTGTTGCCCAGGCTGAGATCCGCATCATCTGCACTGATCCCGATGGTAGCCCTTTGCCTATGCGTCTGGTTATCACCAACACTTCCGGTTACATTGTTGATGTTGACATCTATGCTGAGCGCAAGTCCGAGAAGGAGAAGGGTGACTGGGTATTCCATAGCATTGGCGGAACCAAGGAGAAGGGTTCTCTGCACCTAATGCCCGTCTCTACCCCCCTATGCTACCAAGAACCCTCTGCAGCCCAAGCGTTACAAGGCTCATCTCATGGGAACTCAGTATGTCTACGATTTTCCTGAGCTGTTCCGCCAGGCTATCCAGAACAGCTGGACCAAGGCTGTCAAGACCAACCCTGCTATCTCTTCTCAGCAGCCCAAGACCGGCGAGTGCATGACCTTCACTGAGCTGGTTCTTGATGACAAGGACAACCTGGATGAGGCTAACCGTGAGCCTGGAACCAACACTTGCGGTATGGTTGGTTGGATCTTTAAGGCCCGTACTCCCGAGTACCCCACTGGCCGTCGCTTTATTGTTGTGGCCAACGATATCACCTACAAGATTGGTTCGTTCGGTCCCAAGGAGGACAGCTTCTTCAACAAGTGCACTGAGCTTGCTCGCAAGCTGGGCATTCCCCGTATCTACCTCTCTGCCAACTCTGGTGCCCGTCTGGGTCTTGCCAACGAGCTGATGCCTCACTTCAAGGTTGACTTCAAGGATCCTTTGAACCAGGACGCCGGCTTCAACTACCTATACTTGGATGACGAAACCAAGCAGCGTTTCGAGCGCGAGGTCATCACTGAGGAGATTGTCGAGAACGGCGAGAAGCGTCACAAGATCGTCACGATTGTTGGTGCTGAGGACGGTCTCGGTGTGGAGTGCCTGCGTGGTTCTGGTCTTATTGCCGGTGCTACCAGCCGTGCTTACAACGACATTTTCACTATCACTCTCGTCACCTGCCGTTCCGTTGGTATCGGTGCTTACCTAGTCCGTCTTGGCCAGCGTGCTGTCCAGATTGAGGGTCAGCCCATCATCCTCACTGGTGCCCAGGCCTTGAACAACCTGCTGGGTCGTGAGGTTTACACCTCTAACCTGCAGCTTGGTGGTACTCAGATCATGTACCGCAACGGTGTTTCGCACATGACTGCTAGCGATGATTTCGAGGGTGTCTCTAAGATTGTTGAGTGGCTGTCGTTTGTCCCCAAGGAGCGCAATGCCCCCGTGCCGGTCAGCCCCAGCCCCGATACCTGGGATCGTGATGTCATCTACACTCCTCCCCAGAAGCAGCCTTACGATGTTAGATGGCTGATTGGCGGTCGTCACGAGAACCCCGATTCTCCTGATAGCGCTTTTGAGTCCGGTCTGTTCGATAAGGACTCGTTCGTCGAGGCTCTCGGTGGCTGGGCTCGCACTGTCGTTGTTGGTCGTGCTCGTCTGGGTGGTATCCCTGTTGGTGTCATTGGTGTCGAGACCCGCACTGTTGAGAACATCACTCCTGCTGATGCTGCCAACCCTGACTCCATTGAGCAGGTCGCCAACGAAGCTGGTGGTGTTTGGTACCCCAATTCTGCCTTCAAGACTGCTCAGGCTATCAAGGATTTCAACAAGGGTGAACAGCTTCCTCTGATGATCCTGGCCAACTGGCGTGGTTTCTCTGGTGGCCAGCGCGACATGTACAACGAGGTGCTGAAGTACGGTTCTTACATTGTCGATGCCCTGGTCGACTACGAGCAGCCCATCTTCGTCTACATTCCTCCTTTTGGTGAACTTCGTGGTGGTTCTTGGGTCGTTGTTGACCCTACCATCAACCCCACTTACATGGAGATGTACGCCGACAAGGATGCTCGTGGTGGTGTGCTAGAGCCCGAGGGTATGATTGGTATCAAGTATCGCAAGGACAAGCAACTCCAGGCTATGGCCCGTCTGGACCCCACCTATGCTTCGCTGAAGCAGCAGGTCGAGTCTGGTGCTGATCTGGACAAGGAGGAGCTTGAGGGACTGAAGAAGCAGATGGCGGATCGTGAAAAACAGTTGCTGCCTGTCTACACTCAAATCGCTACACAGTTCGCCGATCTTCACGATCGCTCTGGCCGCATGGAGGCTAAGGGTGTTATCACTGGTGCCATTGACTGGTCCAACTCCCGCCGTTTCTTCTACTGGCGTCTGCGCCGTCGTCTCAACGAGGAGTACATTCTGCGTCGCATGGTCCCGTCCTCGCTGTCCAACGCTGCTACCAACGGTATTGTGTCTGATCTCAAGGCCCGCAACCTGCGTGAGCGTAACCTTCAGCTGCTCGCTTCTTGGTCCGGCATCGAGGACTTCAGCGGCAATGATCGTGCTGTTGCCGAGTGGTACGAGGCTAACCGCAAGAGCATCGCTGACAAGGTTGAGCAGCTCAAGGCCGAGAACCTGGCACAAGAGCTGGCTGTTCTGGTGCAGTCCAACAAAAATGCTGGTCTGAAGGGTCTGCGTGAGGTGTTGCGGACGATGCCTGTTGAGGAGCGTGAGGCTGCGCTGGCTTTCCTGAAGGAGTAAGTGTTGCTGATTGTTTTGCTACGGTCTTAAAGATGTTTGGTGTAGAGCGTTTCTTTGTTTTTTTCTGTCTTTTCACGGCATATACAATTTTTCTGTTGATACGGCTTGTCTCTATCGTCGTTTTTTCTTTTGGGCAAATGCTGGATATATGCATAGAGCCCCGGCTGATTCTCTTTTTTTTCGTTGTCTTTTTTTCTCTCTTGGTTTGCACCTTTTAGATCTTCATTACGCTATCGTTTGCTTAGTTTTTTGTTCTTTTTCATTTCTGGGCCTCCCTTATAGACAAAGCTCTTCTTCGCTCGTTCGTTACGAACTATATTCTATCTGCCTAGCAAAGGAGGCTAGAAGGACACATCGGTCACAAGAGGTGGAGGAGATATGTGGAATCTTGTTCGCCATTCGGCCTCGGTACGATGGAGGAACGATATATAGTATTGTGGGATACTGGTTTTCTTTGGTGCTGTTGGCTGGCTTGTAGCCAGGTGAAGAGTTTGGCGCCTTTGCCTCTAGATAGAATACGTGATGAGCTAGAGTGAGTTTTAGGGATGGCTAACGTTTCCAACGGAAATATTGTTAATTTATTATGGACAGTTTGATGACATTTGATATCAAGATATACTATTCGTACATATATTTGTGACTTTATTGTATAGTGGTGGAAATAAACTACGTTATATTCATTTCTTCTAATGATCTATCATGTCAGAAGGTAAAACGGCTTGAAATCGTTCCTTGATATTCTACTATGTTCCATTTATCATAGAAAATCATGCTTGGGTGATACAACAGTAAGGAATTTTCTTTCCCACTAGCTCATCTAATTATTACATCGTATCGTACAATCAACGTGTCCTTTTGTTTCCCCCCATCAACTTCAACTCTCTCCATCGCTCTTTTTCTCTGTTTCTAATCATTAGACAGCACGAGTACGCAACTGCAAGCCATGCCAACCCTTTACCAGATCACCCAAGGCTGAATTAACCAATCGCTGCTGCTTAAGCATAGTAAGGCCAGCGAATTTTGACGAGACAATTTCAATTGCGTACATGCTACCACAACCACCGGAAACGTCGCGGACGAAGAGTGCGGTAGGTGCGAATTCAGCAGCTAGAATATCCCAGATTTGAGATTCGGCGGCATCTAATTCTTCTGGTTTGGCCACGTTGGATGAGAGACGCGTAGTCTGGGAAAAGAAGCGCCGTGGAGCTGGCGTGGAGGATAAGATGGTTGGTGCTGGTGCTGAGGGTGCTGATGATATGGTGGTTATGGAGAGATAACGGGTGGTTATGAGTGAAGAAGATGAGAAAAGCGGTCTGCATGCGACCCGCGCATTGGAGGTGATTGTGCGAGAGAACATGATGATAGACTCTTGAATGCTAAAGTGTGATAACAAAAGCGTTGGACTCAATCAGATATCACAGAGAGTCTACTTTATTGCTTCCTTAATCCCAGCTACTCAAGAGAGAAAGATGAATGAGCCAGTCTAAGAAAAACAGGTAAACGTTAAAGATGGAATAAAAATATGTGTATTTTCTTGATATAAAGTACCCCAAAAAAAGTCACGATAGTTTGGTACGGCGCCGGATCAAAAACAACCCGATTTGACGACAAAAAAAGCCGGGGGAGGAAAGAGGAAAAAAACGAAAAGAGAGAAGGAATTTCTAAGCAAATTCGATTCTAGGGTCAATTCTTCCGCGGTTGCGAACTTTGAGAAAATTAACATACCACGTGACAGTGTATAGTAAGGGTCTATATCAGGGTTTGATACCAAAATATGTACAATAACTACATGTTAGTTTTATTACACAATTTGAACAACACATTCACTAACCACTTGAAGACATTACTTTGTGTCAGTAGAAATGCTATATGTATGATCGGTTAAAAGCACTTAAGTTCTTGAAACGAAGGGTCTTGGAATAATAGTGGTTTTTAGTCCAAGTAATACCAGCATGTTCATCATCTACATATAGCTACATTTACTTGCTGTGCTCAACATCTTCATAGCTCTATAGCTCCATAAGATTAATGATTTAAAAAAATTAAAAAAAAAAACATGCTGTGCTCTAAAATTACAAATACAACTAGTCAATAGAGCTATTGGCATACATGTGTACATAGCCTGACTCGAACGTTCTGGCCCACAGGCACACCATGGGCCAGAGATATCTGATCACAGTATCAAACCAAGCTTTGAACCTCTCTTGCAAGTTCAACGACAAGCCTTGAGGTCATAGTTATATGTTGTGGCTTATGCAAGCTAGGACCTGAAGTTTTCCAAAAGAGGATATTGATCTGTAACTGAGTAAAATTACATAAAATATATAATATACAAGTATAAACATGTAGTTATTCTACTTTTGTAGTTCAACCACAAAAGATATCTCACTAAAGATCACGAGACAAATTGTACGAATTCTTGGTAAATTCAGGCAATGTGAAACATAAAAATATTCAGGTTAAGATCAAAACACATCTCGAGATTATTATTTTTTAATATTTTACCACTGGATCGATTCTCTTGGAACAATGAGTCGTTTTTATTGCAAATAGAAGACTGATATAGTTGTAACTCACTTGACGATTAAGTATCGTTGACCATGAGAAAGACTCCAAACCGAACTATAATTTACCATGCTGCCTTACACTTTCAATGACAAATTCCTCTTTTATACCCCTCTATGGCCTCCTGGATGACTTCTTGCACCTTGAATAAGTCACCAGTGCCATTGACTAGATATGTTTTTAACTTTCGATGAGCAGACTCTGTCTGAGAGGAAGTTCTTTTGGCATAATTTTTGTAAGTAGAGATATAATAAGCAGCCCATTGATCCTATCTTGAATAGTGCATGTACTATCTTTCAATATACCTTACCATATCTAGTTGGTCACTGAATTGTGAACTAAGTCGATTCTAGGCTTCTACTAAAAGGTCGGTAGAAACATAAGTGTCACAAAATGATAATATTTATCCAGGGTTAGGGTTAAATTTTGTGCAGATAGAAGATCCCTTTATTTATGTACATATTTATGGTTTAGCGTCTGATTATAGGCATTAGAGAGATAATTTATGATTTTATGATTGAATAAAGTAGTTGTAATTATGCAAAGTTAGGAAAACAAAAGTACACGGTCAGCTGATGAACTTTCTATGGTAAAGGATGAACTATTCAATGCTGTGATCGTTTGTCTCGACCTCCCATTGGTAGTTCGAAGAGATATGGCTTACAGAATTCAGATGCTCGTCAAAACATATAACAAGATGTGATATTCGTTTGTCCCGTAGAGATGAGGACATCAAATCAAAGGATTCTATTCTCTTCAAAAGATCGCCAGGGACAGTTTTTTTCTTTCGCTCTGAAGCAAGGCAACAAGAAAGAGAGAAAGAAATAAAGAGTCCCCAGCAGTCTATTGAATACTAAATTCTGCGTTTTTGATCATTCTCAACATCGTCAAGGTTAGCCTGAAGTTCTGCTTATCAAAGACGCCATCTTACAAGACTCTTATAGAAGAAAAACAAATCTGTAAGACGGTCATATAGTAGAGAGACATGCCGTTATATACAGAATTTAGAAGTCAAAATAAATTGTCGAGACAAAAAAAAACAAAACACGTTCGATAGAGGGAAGGAAACGGAGTCGGTGACTGAAAGCTAGGTTGTTGTGTTTTACAGAAGCCGGTCCGTGTTACGGTAACATAAAGATAAATAAAGATAAAAGAGGTATAGATAAAATAACAGAGTGGAATGAGGGATATAATTTTGCGTTATGATCATAAGTAAGCCTGTATGCGGGTAGAAATGATTGCTATGGATTATTGTTTAGTTGACTATAATGAATAAGGCAAGGTATGTGAAGAAGATGATGGGGTGGAGGTGAGAGGAAGGGGAGAGGAGAGGGTGTGAAGAGAAGTTGTGGGGTGGATGGGATACGGTTGGGTATAGAGATGTTGAAAGAAAGAGAAAGGTTGGGTAGGAGAGAAAAAGTGTATGTGTATGGGAGATGGCGAGTGCTACACGAGAGTGAATAAAGAGGAGGGTGTGAAGTGTCGGGAAGGGTAGGAGGTGGAACGGATAGGTTAGACTATGCGTTAGGTAGAGAGGAGGAGTGGAAGGAGGGGCGAAAGAATTAGGTAGGTAGGAAGACGGAAAAAGGGAAACATGAGAGGTAGGACAAAGAGTTAGAGATAAAGAAATGATGTTAAGAGTTCAAGGTTAGGAGAAAAGAGTGGGAAAGGCTAATGGAGGTAAAGATGATGAGAGGAGAGGGCAAGATGAGGAAGTGTGAGAGAGTGCAGGAGAGAGGTTAGTAATCAAGTATGGAGTATCAGGCAAAATGCAAGGAGTGTGAGAAAGGTTATGAATAAACAAGTGAGGTAAAGGTAGGGAAAGTACATGTAAGACAAGAAGTTGACTAGAGAAAAAAAGGTAAATAAGGATAGTCTAGATTCATGGGAAGTGCAGAAGAGAGAGTTGTGTGAGGGTTAGAATGTAAGGCGTGATGCAATGTGGAGACGGTGATAAGGCAAGGAAGTAGAATTACATGATATTGTCTTTTGATATTATGTCAGTGTTAGTAAGGTAAGGATGGACAGAAGGATGATAGGGTACACAAGGTGTTGGTTATGTCAATGGATATAGGGTTAGGGTTTGGCGGTGATGGGAGCATATTTCAATCCGAAACGCGGGAAAGGGACAAACAGAAAGACGTCGGAGTTTTCAAGATATCCGAGGATCAGCGTCGGTGCTGAGCCCTCGCCAAAGCGCAGGCGAAGGCATCGTGATGGACAAACACAAAGAATTCAGAAGAGATTGTAGAAAATGTAGGGACAAAAGCCCCCTTTTTAAACCTAGCTAGCCGAAGATTATTTGTTAGTCTTGGCTAGACGAGTATGGCAAGTTAAGCAAACCTTCCAGAAGCCAATGAGATCTAGCATTGAGGAATTTATATTAGGCATGACTATTTTTTGGCCTACATATCTAAATGCCGAGCTTTGTTCACGTTGCACGGGGCAGATTAGAGGACTTGCGCACTAAAGTGTGATATTTTTATAGAGGGGAAAATTCAGGTCTTTAGTAGCATTTGTGGTATATTTACAGTGGACTTACCTACAAAAAGGCACCTAAACTACAGAAGGACAAGGGCATGTCGGTAGGTCAAGGTGGGGCCTAGAAAGGGCTTGAGCGTGATGACGGAGGGGCCATTTTTAGGTAGTATATGCAGGTACGTGCGGTCGATGCAATGGTTCGTGAGTTGCTAGCGATACTAGTCTCTCACATATATTTTCTTTGGTACGGCTAACATAAATAGTAAAGCCTACTACAATACTATATACACGAAGGAAACAAGTACGTCTTGCACTAACAGAATGTTGGCTCGGCTATTGATGAGGTCTGAGGGTCCTCTTAGAAAGCTTCCTATTCGGCACTCACGATAGACTAGAGTTTCTGTTTTAGGGTATTCTAGGGAATAAACTACGCACTGACTTCAAAAGATGCAAGAAAATAGATTGGGATAGTGGGAAATCGGCGGTTATAAGTAGCGGTTTCCCGTCTTTCCTTACCGTCTACCTGAAGTGCTGTTGTGAGCTTGAATAAAAGATACGAATATACATTTGCATATGTATATAATGTATGTATGTATGTATGTATGTATGTATGTACATAAATACATACGCGCATACATACGTCGTATAGTGCATATAGTGCATACATGGCAGTTGATAGCCGCAAAATGCTACATAAAAAACTGTGTATGTTACATGTAGGCTATTACGTGATTGAGGTTACATCTACATATACAATATATGTTGAATAGAATGTAATCAAATATTCAATGCCTCAAGATACGTCAAGGTTGGAGGCTTAGCCACTCGATGGCATATCTGACGCTCATGACTAGATATAGAATTTTATCTCGTTTTGTACTATTACGGAAGCTCTCAAACTTCAAACAGGAAGAAACAAGCAAAATGACTCGGATAGATGGCGTCAGTCGAGATCTAATCCCGAGTTTATGTGATGAATGTATGATACATCACGAGATAATCACGTACAGACGAACCCTCTTTAGTAGATAAAGAATGTGTCTCAGAGATGAGATAAGACAAGTTAGGTGATGATGATCGATTTTGATATCGTCATGGTAAAACAAATACGATGTTTAGAATTTATTTTTGTGATATAACACAAGATATCTTTGCTCTAACACGTAGGGTTAGCTACGGACATAGGGTTAATATATACAACTATAAGCCTCTTGACTGCGGAATTGTTGGTTTTCTCCTTCTCAGGGTTATATCCAAAGTAACAATCCAAATATGATGTAATTTGAGTGATATCTATTATAAGATTCATAAAGTTGGTATGTGCACATGCTCTAAATAAGCACGGTAAACATTGCAGTATATATCAGTTAAAAAGCTTATCTTGATGGGTGTATGATGTGTAGCGACAAGTTTCTCCTGGATTTAAACTCTCACAATACGTATAATCAGAACGAATATCTTCTAGCACGGTGTTATATTCCGCGAGCCATGATGGTATCGGTGCTGATTTAGTTACTTGCGCCATAGGCGGCAGTTGGTCGAAGCGTATGCTTTTTTATTTCCTATCACCATACTGAGAAATCTAGATGACCAAAACTGCGGCAGAGGTTATCCATGTTATCTGATGATACAATATCTCTCATATATTACTAGAAAACGGAAGGCTGTGCAGAGCTGGATAGGCTGTTACACCGCCAATATAGGTGATATGAATAGGAGACAAAAACAATGTGTAAGGCTAGTAGAGGATATCTGGGATAGCGGAAGGGTGAGTATGTTTGTGTACGCAGACAATGAACTATAATACATATGTAGATAAGAAAGTCAAAAGGTCTGCCTTGGTTTCTGTTACATTGAGAGATAGTATGAACTAATATGGATCCATGGCTAGAAATCTAGAAACAAGACATAAAAGTTTTACTTCAAGTCATTTTGACGTAGGTACTAAAAAAGAAGTCTGTTTTTTATATTTTAATTTTTTTATACATATAAATAAGCAATCAAATGATTGTATATACATATGACTGAGCATGTACATGTGACTGACAGGAAAAGTGGCTATGCTATATTTTTTTCGTATTCCCACCCTTCTCCTGTCATGACAACCTATTCCGCGATAAAAGCTGTGTATGTTGGCCATAGCCAAATTAAGCAGTATATCAGTGCCTACAGGTAGACAGTTAGACATGTAGCAGCCTTCAAGTCAAGTCATAAAATGTCAATGCCAGATGGATAGACCAACCAAAAGATGTAAGACTTGCCCTGATACGTATGTATCTGTAGTGCTAGTGAAGGAAGGATTAAAACGGCCATAGCTTTTCAACTATCCAAGCTTTTATAGTCAAGATAAGTGCATAATCACCCGGAGATCTGGGCAATTACACAAAGGTACGCAAGGACCATCGGAAGTGCGTCCGTATTTGGATAGAGTAGCGTAAACAGGAAATTTTGGGAGTGTTGTTAACGAGAACTCTAATTGAGACGGGACCTTTTGTAGGAGAGGGATGATATAATAGCCTCTATTTGTTGTGTGAGCTATCTCAATGTAGTTTATTTCAGCAGAAAAAAAACAAAGAAAACATGTCGCACTGACCATGTATATTAACTGCGATAGGTAGGTCTGCCATTCATGTGATGGCTCCTTAGCCATAACGTGATTCGGTGAACTGTGCTCATTTCTCTTTTTTTCCGGATTCTGCAACTTAGACGACGGAATAGAGTTTGGATGCAGAAGCTGCAGTTAGGCCAGTGGACCAAGAATGCCTAATAAGCCACGCTAGTTGTCTTCCGAATACGGTATAGATCAACTTTGTTATAGTCCAAAATAATAGGCGTGGCAATTATTGAGCGATAGCCAGCCAAAACAATCGCAACCCAGGAACAAAGCAATGTTACTTGTGAGTGTATTTAAACTTACAGGGCTGTGATGGCACAATTGTTAATTGAGCAGTGGCAAACTTGGACCAAGGACCAGAACTTGGCCCTTGTTACTGGATAACCACAGTCCAATATGATGATGTTGTATTGAGATGTTTCGCGATAATCTAGGGAGGGCTTGATTTCAGCCTGCTGATGTGGATCTGACTGGATAACTTCCCTATAATGGCAGGAAGGGAAGCAAAAGAACTACTTGGCATATAACATACAAACACTTGCCTATTGTATACTGGCATGATTTTAGACGTGGTAACGTCGGCTTGTTTGAGAACTATAACTCTACCACAGTAGGAGAACATGGTCCTATAATAAGATGAGATAGGGGAGGGAAGGGATCTTTTGTACCGATCGACGGCTTCGATGGAAGTTCTGTCCGGGGCTGCAGAAAAGAAACGTGCTAGCCCGGCTTTTGGTGGCGGATAGAAGATCTGGCGAAGAAGTGTGTTCATCTATCTAGGGAATAGGTTAGCGATAACAGGGTCTTCAAGGTGAGATAATTGAGATGATCGGTAGATGCTGAATTCCCAAGTTTGTAATTGAGGGGGGTACGTCAGTGATGGTCACAGCATCATGAGAGAATACTGGAGGCACACATTTAAAGTTGTGGTTGAAGAGCTATGGTAGTTGTAGTTCATACTTTTAGGGAAAAAAAGAAAGGCTGCTCTCCTGCCAATGCGTTGTTTCAAGGCTGTCAAACTATATACGAGAAACCGAAATACGTGTAGTTGGAAAATAATACTGCTTAGTTTAACTGCGTGTTGCTTGGCAGCTCCACTGCGTAGAGTTTGGGCCAATTATCAAATAAACTGCGCTTGGCTGTACCCGTATGTACGTATAGAAAGGGCCTTTTTTTATTTTTTATTTTTTTTTTTTTATTTTTTTTTTTTTTGGAATAATTGTAAGACGATGATATCGATCTGTTGTTCGTATTTCTGGTATCATGGTATGATGATATATGTTTGAGGCTTACCAAAGAAGAAGGAGAAGGGCAGATCTGTGTCATTCGACCGGTCTTAGTAAGTCTGAGCATTAGTGTTCATCGTGGGCGGCGCTAATAATAATCCAGAGATGAGTGAGTCTACAGTCATGTTTGGGGGCTCTTTAGCGGCTACCCATGCTTGATTACTCAGATAAGCATTGAATTTCTCGTTTTTTTTACTACTTCATTTGTGAAATTCTTCTCAGCTTGCCCCTGGATGGCCGCCGGCTTTGGTTGCTTAGTGGTATACTTTTAACATTACTCAATTAGTAGAGAGAATCCAAGGGCTAGTTGTAAGTGGAGTCGGGACCGGGAGGGATTGTGAGCCAAATCTAAAATTCATGTACCAAAAGCGCAGATCACTGACCGAAACAGGGATATGGCCAAGTTGAGATGTTGCAAATAAGAGGGTGTCAAAGGCGAATTTTGCAATGGGGGTAGAAAACAGAGGTTATCGTGTACAAGATAGTAGATATTGTACATAATGCCGTCAGTGATGAGAGGGCTGACAAAGCAAGACAAGATAATAGAAAGCAAAAAGGAAGTCAAAACAGCGCCAAAGACAATACGAATGGCAATTGCCTACTTTGTTAGCATTAAATGGTGAAATTACCAAATAGCGGAAGGAAGTTGTGCAAACAAGTGACTTGAACGACATGGCAGATTAGAAGGGACCAGGGTAGATATCCTGACTGGGAAGCGTAGTTACTACTTCCGCTTGCTACAAGCCAATCCCTGTGGGCCCTCTGTGTCGTGCCTGCCTTGTTTGAACATGCCCGATGTTTACGTTTACTAGCCGGGCACTTTCTGTGCTAACTATTTGTTTTTCTGTTTTTATTTTCCTTTTTCTTTTTATTTTTATTTTGCATTCTCTATCACAGCGGTTTTCTTTTCCTATTGTCGCGATATCTGCGTCTCAGCATATCTGCATCTATGTAACTTTGCACGTTACATCTATTCTATGGTGTGCCAAGGCTTGTCGATGCGCCAAGTGTAAGTAAGTGCCCTAGATAGGATAAACAGACACCCACACAGCTAGTCATATAATATCTTTTATCTCTTTACCTTTGTGTCGTCTGTGCCCCGTAAGCTCTTCGAGCACAGGGACGACGCTTCTACCACCTCCACGATTGGAAGTCGGGACAGCAACGTATTCTGTCTATGATTCTGTTTCCGTTTCTGAATGTGGTCTCAGTTGTATCTATAGTTGCACCTATAGTTGCACCTACGGTACCTACAGCTAAAGCTTGGCCCGTTCCTGATTGTCCAACGACACCTTCAATGCCTGGTGCCTGTCGGTTGTACTCAATGTCACGCTAAGACGCTACTATCATACGCTAAAGCTGTGTTTGTTGTAGCCTCAACGCCGCTTAGGACTAGCTTCTCGGGGCGAAGACTGGGGGTTCTGTCGCAGGTTATATAACCTTTGACGATCCCGTCTTGTTCTAGTCGTTTTCCCTCTCGATCATTCTCATCATCATCACATCTCACTCCTCTTCACTTAGAGAGACAGAGCAGCCTTCTGACAATCAGTTTAGCTTCCACAGGGTTTCGTTCATTCTTTAACCTTCCAGTAGACTACTATCACCATCGGTAGTCAGCCAGCCAGTCAACACCTTCATTTATTATATATCACTACTGCTGCCACCACTTTCCTTGAACATTTATCACTTTTGATTACCTATCATCATACATTCCTTATTCACAATGGTCATGCGTTCCACTCTTTCGCTGTCGCTTCTTGCGGCTGCGGCGTCTTTTAAGACTGCCATGGCCTTCGGCACTCCTGTGCCCAACCGCTTCGTCGTTGAGATTGAAGACGGTGCTGTAAGTTATCCACGCTCCTCTTCTATCCCTATGGACCATCTATTAACATTTTCGTCTCTAGGATGCCACCGAGCTACAGAACAAGTTCGCGTCTGACGACATCGAGATCAAGATGGACTACAACTTCAACCTATTCAAGGGTGCCTCCATCGAGCTCAAGAACCCCGACACCGCCGAGGACTTGCTGAAGGAGATTCAGAACATGCAGGGCATCAACACCTGGCAAGTCAAGACTATTCCTCGTCCTAACGCCGAGGTTAAGTGGGCCGGTAACCCGTCCACTGTGGGCGACGATAAGCTGGCTCCTCGTGACATCAACATTACCACTGCTTACGGTGGCCTCAACATCGACTCTACCCACGACCAAACCCAGGTCACTCAGCTTCGCGCTGCTGGATACACCGGCAAGGGCGTCAATATTGCCGTCATCGACACTGGTGTAAGTTGCTAATCCTATATCGATCACATCACGTGACACACACTCTAACATGGACCTTTAGATTGACTACCTGCACCCCGCTCTGGGTGGTTGCATCGGCGAGGGCTGCCTGGTTACCCACGGCTACGATTTCGTCGGTGATGCCTACACTGGTGATGGCAAGAACCTCCCTGTCCCCGATGATGACCCGATGGACTGCGGTGGCCACGGTACTCACGTCTCCGGTATCATTGCTGCTCAGGCCAACTCCTTCGGCTTCACTGGTGCCGCACCCGATGTCACTCTGGGTGCCTACAAGGTCTTTGGCTGCGACGGTTCCGTCGAGAACGATATCCTGATCGCTGCCTTCAACCAGGCTTACGAGGACGGCGCTGACATCATCACCGCCTCTATCGGTGGCCCTTCCGGTTGGTCTGAGGACCCCTGGGCCGTTGCTGTCGAGCGCATTGTTGCCAAGGGCGTCCCTTGTACCCTAGCTGCTGGCAACGAGGGTTCTGAGGGTATGTGGTACGCTTCTACTGCTTCTTCTGGCAAGAAGGTTATCTCTGTGGCTTCCATCGACAACGTCAACACCCCTAGCTTGTCTATCCGCTCCAACTACACCATCACCGATAACTCTACTACCACCGACAACGCCACTGCCATCGACTTCGACTGGACTGACGGTACTCCCAACAGCCAGTGGGCCGCTGCCACCAACACTGCTCTGTGGTCTGTCGGCTTTAACACCTCTGATGCTGCCAACGGCTGCGAGGAGTCCGACTACGCTGATGCTCCTGATCTGAGCGACAAGGTTGTGCTCATCCGCCGCGGTACTTGTACCTTCGTCGCCAAGGCCCAGCTCGCCGTCAACCACGGTGCCAAGTTTATCATGTTCTACAACAACGTCGCTGGAACCATCTCCGTCGATGTCTCTTCTATCTCTGAGGTTCTTGGTGTTGGTATGGTCGCTCCTAATCAGGGTGTCACCTGGGTCGAGGCTCTGGCCGCTGGCAAGACCGTCACCGTCAACATGGTCAACCCCGATGACTCTATCCCTATCCTGGGTCTCTCTGCCAACAACGAGACCGGTGGCTCCATGTCTTCTTACACCACCTGGGGTCCTACCTGGGAGATGGATGTCCGACCTGCCGTTGGTGCTCCCGGTGGTAACATTATCTCTACCTACCTCGTGCTAAGGGTTCTTACGCCGTTTTGTCTGGTACTTCCATGGCCACTCCTCTGATTGCCGGTATCACTGCTCTGATTGGCTCTGTCCGCGGTAGCTTCGAGCCCGCTATGATCGAGAATCTGCTCTCCAACTACGCTACTCCTGTCAACTTCAACTTCGGTGAAGGTGCTATCGATGTCTTGGCCCCCGTTCCCCAACAGGGTGCTGGTATCATTCGCGCATTCGATGCCGCCTTCTCCAACTCCAGCCTAAGCCACCCTTACATCTCTTTCAACGACACCGAACACTTCGTCAAGGAGGTCGAGCTTCAGATCACCAACACTGGCTCCACTGACTTGACCTACGAGCTTGGCTACACCGGCGCTGCCACCGTTTACAGCAAGCTGAGCGACTCTGACACTGACCTGATGTCTTTCCCTAACGCCATGGATGAGTCCTATGCTCACATTGACTTCAGCGCCACCACCATCACCATCCCCGCTGGCTCGTCTGAGAACGTCACCATCGTTGCTGTGCCTCCTGTTGATGTTGATACCTCTCTGCTCCCTGTCTGGTCCGGCTTCATCACTGTCAACGTTTCCGACAACACCAACATGGTCGTTCCCTTCCAGGGCCTCTCTGCTAATCTTCGCGACCTGGTCCAGCTGGATACCACTGAAACCTTCCTGACTACCATCCCCGCCAACGAGGAGAGCCCTTTCACCACCAACGACCACGCCGCCGTTGCCAACGGTACCTCGTGGGTCCTGCCCGCTCCTGGCACTAACATCCCCTCTAATACCGAGGCTGCTGGAATTGAGCTGCCTGGTCTCAGCATCGACCTGGCTGCCGGCTCTGCTCTGATCCGTGCTGATCTGGTCTCCCTTTCTGACGCCGGCATCAACGCCACCGATGTTCTCGGCTACAAGACTATCGGCCAGCACTACGCTTTCCCCCAGACCTACATTACCCGTGGCTCTGTTATCAGTTCATGGAACGGTCTGCTTAACAACGGTGCTTACGCTCCTGCTGGTACATACAAGTGGGTCATCCGCTCCCTCAAGATCTTTGGCGATGCCACCAAGGCTGAGGATTACCAAACTTTCGAGACCGTTGGCTTCGAGATCTCGTACCTCAACTCTACTACCTCCGCCACTACTTACCGCCGCGCTGTCCCTTTCCGTGCTTAAATGTATAATAAGGCAAACCAGTTGATCTGGAAGCCTCACCTATCATGATCCAAGTCCTTCATTTATCTTGGTTATAATTTTCCTTACGATGTATCCACACCAAACCACTACTGGCCTGTATTTCCCTAGTTTTCCTACCCTTTTCGTTTCTCATTTTATATTTTGCCACATGCATTGTATGCATAACCTACTGTACATAAACCTTTTCATATAATATTATATATTTTTATTACTTTTTTCATAACATCTTTACCAATTAAAATTTCTCACTTGTGGTCTATGTGATTGAATCATG
Organism: Davidsoniella neocaledoniae; assembly: GCA_009806295.1. Taxonomy (NCBI): domain Eukaryota; kingdom Fungi; phylum Ascomycota; class Sordariomycetes; order Microascales; family Ceratocystidaceae; genus Davidsoniella; species Davidsoniella neocaledoniae. Next base: position 27,885 of record RHDR01000323.1, read on the forward strand.
TTTGATAGTGTTGAAATCTGAAGCTAGAGATACCTCCATGTGAATTTAATGAACGAAGTCCCTAATACTATCTCACTTGTCTATAACTATGTGTGTTGGGCTAGCTTTTATACTACAAAAGCCATTATAAGTGATACAAGAACAATCTAAGATGACAAGATTGGGTCTTATTTGTAGATATAGACCAGCCTCAATATTAGTGTTAATGGTTTCCAGCTAAACCAAAACTGTTGAAAGTAGACTTCCAAAGCCAGATTTAACTGTTAACTAATCTTGGCAAAAGGCAACATAGTAAAATATCAAGTAAATTCATGTTAGCTCTTTCATATTTTAATAAAAGCAACAACCGTAGCTAAAGACCGCCACACAATAAGGCGTCGTATACATAAGTCCAATGTAGCATATGACTTAGATTTAGCTTCGAGATGAACACAAGAAAAACGTTCTCCTAGCTCCCGGCGGGGCCGTATTGAATGCCGTTCAGGTAAAATAGGTTCCACATGCTTGCAGAGCTATATTGATCAAGATCAGCCGGTCTAGGTATCTAAACTGAATCTTGCTGTTCTTGGATATACAGAGTACATCGGCCATAGTCTGTCGTATAGACAGGGGTCGAAATCGGTCTCTTTCAAGTAGCTTTCTACCCTCATCATGTACCTCAATTTCACCCCTATGGTGTATTGATATATAACTAGATGAATATGTCACTTGAAAGAAACCTTTCTTGACTACTGTAGACCACTGTAAAGACGGCAGACTATAACCGCTATACTCTGTATACTTCTTTTATAATTAATGTGTATATGTATATCTTAACTTCGGATTGGGTGTGCTGTTAAAGTACAAGTCAAAAAGAGAAAGTTGAAAGATACCGATTTCTGCCCCTGTTCACACGACAGACTATCACCGATGCACTCTGTATAGAAGTAAATATACTATTCAAGTTGAAATGAGAACAGAACACAATAGATTCAAGGAGAATGAGAACAGGATTTTTTAACCTAAAGTGAAACTTTGAGATTTAGGCAGATCGGACGACCGGGAAATACACAATATTCAAATCGACTACCGTTTACAGCTCATTGGAATTTATCAACGCTGATATGTATTGAGATATTGATGTATAGTGGCTGTGAAAGAGAAACGTTCATTAGAGTACTTGGATCAAATCGCTTTATCTCGAACTGTTTCTTCTCGGAGGGGCCGAACCGAATGTAAGGGAAGGCAATAAGGCACAGAACACACAATAAATCAGTTCACGGGTCAGCTAGACGGGACATCTCGTTTCTCTACACTGTGTTTCTAGATCCTTGAAGCAATCAAAATAAAGACGTGTTTTTTTGTTTCACATTTTTGCGTTTTTGATTTTATCTTTCAACACCATATATTCCCAAACACGATTCTCATACTATACAGCCAAGTGATATAACACCCGATCAATCATAGAGATTAGATACTAAATAAATATGATATACGCCTTCGTTCACCATGTTGTGTCTCAACATTTGTCGCCATGTTCAGCCTTTTCTTTCTATTCACTTCTTTTTCTTAGCTATTTCTCTTCTAAGCGATGCTACATGCACCTCAAAGACAAAGAAATTGTAAGACATGCGAATGCGACCAATGTTCTTTTTTGGTTTTTGTTTCTTCATAAAGACATTCCCTCTGTTGCCGACAACTTCATGTAACATGAAAAAAAAGATATATAAAAAAGTTTTTATTTGGGGCGAACACAGTGTGGCTCATAAAACTATGAATCTAGAAAGGTGTCTCCAGCTCACTGAGTAGTCATTGTTTTAGTAAATAAAGCCGGGAAGTGGCGTTATACTAGCAAACAAGTTGTATCATAGTGACCACTTGCAGCCATATGGTCTTGAAATTAACTATAATTATTAGCTACAAGTGAAAAATAGATGCCATATACTACAATACTAAAAAACGCATGGAGTTTATAGTCACCAACTAGAAATGGGCAATGCTTGTACACACATAACTAGATCATAGAATTTTATTCCTCATTTTCTAATACGCCAAATATTCAAAATTTCCCAAAATGACCAATAAAGAAATAAGAACGAGAAAATGCGGCTGACAAGATCGTCTCAAGCATGCGTCATCAATCACTTGACATGTGACGCAGATTTCCCAGGTTCTTCTTCAATACCACAAAGCACCGTATTTTGCCACTTTTGTTTTTTAGAGAGCTTGAGTTTAGGCAGAAATCATTAACCGATTTCAGCCATCCTTTTGTCCCGTGATAGATCTAGTTGCCCCTTAGATTGTTGTCCCAAGGAGTCAAAGTACCTAAAGTAGAAAACGCCTCTTTCCCACCAAGACAATAAAGGAGCTTAAGTTACTTGTTCTTGACATGTATGATCCAGCTAATCAACTAGAATGAAGATGTCAGCTGAGATGCAAGACTTTGGTTCTCTACCGAGAAAAATGGTGGCTGACGCTTGTTTTTGTGAATTGGACGTCGAGATATAGCCTAGTATGTCAATTTTATCTTTGTTACTATTGGCTATTGGATGTTCTATCTTAGTCTAGCTTCATCAGTTAGCCAGGGTCTTCGCAGAGGCCCTTCGAGGGAGAGATCTGAAGACCCTCTCGGAACTTGAAGTTTCCGGATACCAAAAAGGAAACATAAACAACGGAAAAAAGGGTTTTAAGTCCGTGTCTTGTCCTCTAAATACCATTCTGAAAGACAAGGAATAAACTAGACATTTGAACCATTTTAACTTATATGCTCCCATTAGGTGACACTCACATAAATAAGCTCACATCATATTATACATGGATGGACGTTAGATCTACAGGCGTGTATGATCTGCACCACAAGTTTATCATACGTAGATAAATGGTATGAATAGTAAAGGTAGCAACATGACACATAGTTGATTACTATTCATCTCATCTTACTCAATGGCCTTTGCCTCCTTGTGATGATCGCCGTGTAGATCCTGAAGCTAGAAATGCTAGCTGGCCTGATGGGTGAAGATCTAGCATGGGCCGTTGAAGGGGAAGGGAATTTCTTTCCCGCTAAATACATCCCTGTTAGCAATTGAATGTGTCAAATAGTGCTTTATCTGGATATGAAAGTGGTATGATGGAATGATGCTTTTTCTCTGGGGTCATAAAGACCACCAATGAGATGATAAAATAACGTGACTTTTGAATTATGGCACGGATGATAGCTCCTAAATGTCCTTCATATATCAATATATGATCTATAATAATAAGATGGTATGGCTATCGCGCAGATCATGGCAATTATCTTCGTATGCCCAGGGCCACAAAGATTTCCTATCAGGGCAGTTCCGAAAGCACTTGATAATCAAGCCAATATGTTTTGAAGACTATAGATGCAATATAGAATATGCGAACCACTATTCATGCTCACTAGAGCATTGTTGCGTCAATCAGTTGAATAGCAGCTACTGCTTAATGGCAGTATAGTGCTTTGCTGATAACCTTGACTTGTTTATTGTTTTCATACATTAATGAAACTATTGATCTGAATGATACCCGGATGTAGTACATAGAGCGGAATAAAGAAAGAAACACTAGAAACAATGTGTGCAACCAAACTACATAAACGCCACCGCTAATCTCCAAGTGTTATGTTGTGCTAGCAATAATGGTGGGGTTTTCACCGTTACCTATCTCTATGATTGACTTCTACTACTAACTATATCACCAAGTATATAACTTGTTTAAGACAAATAGCCTTGTTGCACACGCATGTCCTTGCGCGTTTTTTCCAATAAAAAAGTGACGTTTCAACCAATTCACAGATTCACAAACATCATGCGTAGTATACAGTCTAGCTGCTCAAGCAACTTCAAATACACCACATACTAGATCATAGTTGTCTTATTGTCATTTACATGGTAGTTGAGTGGCCTTTAAAAAGAAGGAGTTATTGACTGTTTAATACATATATTTTAGGTAATGTCGAAACTCAAGAATACTATTACAAAAGATGATTTCCTGTAACAATAATAGTTGCTTTGTTAACCAAAGTTTGTGATGATGTTTATCAAAACTCTACATATCTCTCGGAAATTCTGTCTAATTTCAAATCTCACCTAGTCAAGTTGTTTTTATATGAAATGTTATTCATGTGACGTTTCCATTCATTTTTCCAAAAAAAAAAAAAAAAAAAGTCGTATCAACTCTAACTTGCACTTCAAAGTGGATCTTTCTTTAGTGTTAGTTCGTCTATAGCCTAGTCGGGAACCACAAGCCCAAGTGTAGTTACTACTTTAGGGAGCAGTGTACCAATTAAGCTAACAAGGTGTAGTTCTATTTTTTGCCACATTGAGCTCTGGGTTCATAAACCGATAATTGCATTATTTGTGTTGTGTTTTGGGATGGTTTGTGCAACAGTACCAGGGTTATTACGTCGTTGTCAACCTAGAGTTGTTGATTAAAATGACTTCGTAGTCCAAAGTAATACATAATAAATCCAGAACTGACAATTGCAGAAGTCGGATATATTTATATTTAATGTTCCGAATGTTTCAATCCCAAAGTTGAGAATCTGTATTTTTGATTTTAAGTTAGTCGATGCAACAATTCTGTCTGACACTAACTAGGTTTGATTGACGATTCACATCGTACCAATACCAATTAGAAACGATGTAAACTGGTATGTAGTGATAAGTGCATCTAAGCACCGTGAAACCATTTATTCGTGCTTCTATTGCCAATTTTGCAAGTAAGGCTGAGCTAGAACATGGTGAAGCTGTACTTATAAACATTTCTAGATAGGAAACAACGTACATATCTTGTTTGAGCATATACATCGTTAACTACAAAAAACCAATATATGATAGATCATAGCGACGGTTGACAAATAGTGCCGTCAAATACGTACATACTAATACTACTACTTTTTGTAGTTCGATTATATATAAAGAGTCTGTGTCTAGGAACAAAAGTAATCTGGTATGCGCACGATAGAGAAAACTATTTTGTCCCAATTAGGAAATGATTCCCAGGCTTTCGTACCCTTACTTTTTCTGCAGTTTTTTTTGAAAAAAATTGAGTAAACCCCCTTTTTTGCACTTTTTGCGGATTGAAAGATTTGACAATTGATTTAGAAAACTAAAGTCTCTTGAATCGAATGTAAAGTATCATGATTCTTTTACATTTATTTTCTTTTTAAATGCTGTGTCGTGTACTAACTCACAATCAAGGTATCCTAATCATGCCGCGAAGAGTAATGAGTATTTATTAGTTTCACTCTTTGGTCTGCTACTTGCTGCCTATAAGACATATATATATATATCCTAGAAGCTGCTTGATACTGTCAGTCAAGTCCCTTAGATCCCCAGTGATAGCTTGCAAGTTGATTGTTGAAAGATTGTAAGTTGGTGGTGTTTTTCAGTTGGTCAGTCTATTTAACTTCAAAATATTCCTCAAAATATCAGAAAAGTAGGGGTGTGTTCAGGCTTAGTTCTCTTTTTGGAAGCGGTGTGCCAAATGTGAAAGGCGGTATAAAGTAGTTTTATCCTATTGTACGCATACCAAAATACTATCGTTCCTAGACATAGACTCTTTATAAAAATGTAGTTATGTTACATTGTCACTTACTCAATTGCAAATGTAACTTCTTTGAACGAGTCGAGCTGAAATTGTACCTACATGATGTAGTAACGAGTGCCTGATCCTTAATCGAACATGAAACTATACAATACCCAAGTAGAGTGAATCGTTGAGTGTATAAATGTACTAAGGGATAATATGGGACTATATGGATGATTTGGTTGATATCAAACAGGAGAATGTTGATATTGTACTATAATATCTACTACTTCCCTGGAAACTCCAATCAATATCCTCAAATTTATATAGTATAAATGACTGTAGAATGAATGTATTAGATTCTTTTGTCTTGCGCTTTTAGATTCAAGAACTGATGACATTCCAGTATCTCATTATTGACATTTGTTTGTACAATACAATGTTTTAATGGATCGTATGTATGTCTCTAACATCAGCACACTCCAGATTTATGACATAATAGCTAAGGATAGTTTGAATTTCGATTTTGCGACCTACCAAAGTCGTTCTCTTCTGATAGCTAATATTCAATCCAGTAGCTTATCTAATAGAAGGGATCTCCCAACATTGACTGAATGGTTAAAAGGATCTCTTCCAGGTCTCGTGAAAAAGTAAGGGATAGATATCCACCTTGCTTACATAGGTATTCTTTATGATCTTCACACACAAATATCCTTGCTAGGGGCATATCAGTAGACATGCTTGACGGCAGATTCTTGACATCCTCGGCATTTATCCCGGCACATCAAGGCGACATGAAAGAGGCGATATGGATATTTTTCGTATGGTAGGTATTAATGCGGCGTTGAAACACGTTATGTAGAGACCGAACAATAGAATCTGAAGCTTACTAAGTCAAGGACTTTTGTAGGCGCTGTAGGATTTTGGAATTGGAAATACACCTAAATGTGTTAAAAGAAGCACTCATTACAAGGCTGCTTAAGAGCCACATTTTAGACTTGTCTTAGAGTGCATCCATTTTACATAGTTTATATTGGACGCTGGGGGACCCTGTACTGAGGGCTCAATAATGTCCACATTGAAACCGTGGGTCGCAAAGAACGGAGAAAGGCCGGTGGCTGAGGAAATGCGATTGTTCAGGGCCAACTGTGCTTGAGGTAGC
>RHDR01000324.1:0-34545 GCA_009806295.1 Davidsoniella neocaledoniae
TTGAGACCGATGAAGGAGAAAGAGAAACTAAGACTAAACTGACGAGGGAATCGGTCCCTATTTATGTCAGAATCCGGGTAAGGCCAAGGCATGACTTGGCTAACAATAGTGGCCTTAGACCCTTACAGGATGTATGTCATGTTAATAGAATAGAAGGGCTTAGTTCTATCGATTTATTAATGTAGATTTTTCTTCTTCTGAATTCAACATCATTGGAGTCTGTCGTTATCGAAATACCAAAACCACTGTAATGAACAGAAATACAACTTAGTAACGAAATAACGAATATCGGTATGAAGTGATATTTAGTCAAGTTAGTTTTAACCCGTTTCCCACAGTATGAAATCACTAGGCACTTTAGAAACAAAATCAAAGCTAACATTTGACAGAGTGTGCATTTTTGACTTCATAAATTAGCGATCTAAGGTAGTCGCTAGGTATCATTTTAGAAGTCGGTAGGCGTTGATGTATCTCTCTATGGTAAGAAGGTTTATGTATAAAAAAAACAAAAAGAAAAAAAACAGAGAAAACTAAAACAGGCATCAAAGTAGAAGTGTGAAAATCCGAAAGCAGTCGTAGAAAGAGGGAAAAACAGGGAAATCAAAGTAAGAAAGGCCAAAGAGCCTCTCTTGTAGCGGCACAAGAGATTCCAAGTTGGGAACAATACCGACTGTGGAGGAACTGCTATAGATGAGGCGTTCATCAAAGCACATAATAGAAATCAGTCTTTTGTTGCCGAGGAAGCACCATGATATAAATGGCGTTTTCAGTTAGCAACACCACTAGACTCATGGTAGTAGGCAGCGGGAGTGATAGTAGAAGATGAGGCATTGTCGGTTCCAATGGCTAACCACGAGAAGATACCATCAGAGATATCATCACCAGGCAGAGTGTACTCCATGAAAATATCAACCTCAACAGTAGCGGTCTCTTCAGCTAGCATAGTGTCTTCAGAATTGGTGGTTAGGGTCTGGGTGTTGCTGGCATAGGGCTCGTAGACCTCGACAGCAGAAATCAAGTCCTGGTCAAAGCCAACATGGCTGGCATAGTTCTCAGAGCCAAGAGTTGAGTTAGCCAGCAGAGTGGCATTGGTATGAACCATGGCGTGGATGTGGGTGGCACGAGACAACATCTATGATAATTAGGGAAAGTCAGTAAGCTAAATAAAAGATAGGTGGAGTGAATGCACAGAAAAATCTTACAATAAGGACCCTGAGTAGCCTCGAGGGTCAGGATGCAGGAGTTATAGCCAGCAAAGAGAGTGGCAACGTCAGTGTTGAGGGTGTAACCAGCAGAAATCTTGTTATGGTCAGTAGCCAGACAAAATCAGAGATCTCTTCTGAATTTCTCTCTTGGCACGAGTCTTCTCAACCTGAGCAGAGCGGCGGGCAATGTTGCGGGCAGTGGCACTTGGAGCCTTGAGCTTATCAGCACAGTGAGCGAGAGAAGAACGTTTAGCGTTGGAGAGGTAATCACGTCGCTCAAGAGTCTCTTCCATAATGTTATGGTCAGGGTGGGCGCTAGCAAGAGAGGCAACCACAGCCAAGGTAGCAATGACGTTCTTAGGGAAGACCATCCTGAAAGATAGGAAAAAGTTTTTGATATCTAGAAAGAAAGAAGATGGAACTGAAGCTATCAAGTAAGAATAAATAAGAATTGAAGGGTGAAGGGTGAAGTGTGGAGAGTAGTACAGAAGCTGTTATTTAATAATTTAATGAAGAGGAAACGAAAGGAAAAGACTTTTAAAGAGGGATGAAGGTTCAATTCTTATACAGATTGTGTTGACGATGATACATTGATGTCCAAATGCTATTTGCATAGTTATTCCAGTCGATTGATACAACACGTACCCGTCTTTGGTACAAATTACTAGATACTGTTTTTAGACTCTTGCGATACAATAACAGCCGGCAAAGTAAAAGCTAGAGCTAAAATTACTACAAACCAACCCCTAGCTCAGCCCAACTCAATTCATGGCATACGAAAAAATAGGCCCGGTCATGCTCCTGAGAGGGTCCTATCTATGTAGTGTCCGTGACACGTCCTCCGCCATTGTGTATCTTTGTACTACTATATAATGGGTATGATGCATGACGTTTCTTGCTCATGGCCTCTAAATCATGATGGATAGCTTGAGAGGCGTGATCCAGCCAAGCTTTTATCGTCTTCCAACAGTGTAAAAGCTCTGCTTAGCGCTCAACAGAAGGAAGAGAAGAAAAGGGAAGGCGGTTTGTGCGAATTATCTACTACATAACACATTTTCGTCCCCATAGGTGAGATAGAAAATAATATGCTAACAATGGAGGATAATTACTATCTATCGAGTATATAAGGCCTTGCATAGTTGTTTCAAACACTATCCATCATTACGCCCTATTACTCAAGATCAGATAGCGTAATATATGGAGAGATAGAGTTAGGTTACTACATAACTAGATTTATTTCCCTACCTTGATTCCTAATAGATACGCTCAGATCAGTACACCAGACGTAAACTCAGTCTAGTATACAGCTAGATAACTATAGTCCTCATCAGAGTTAATACCAGTGAGTACGTCTTCTTATAAAAAAATATATATATCTCCTCCTATAAATAGTTCTTAGTGATATGAGCATATACATCTTGTCCATATTTATTGTATTTAAGCTTCTTAGCTGGAGATAGTTCGTAAGCTAGCCTTATACATAACTTTTAAGTTTATATGGCAATCATCAAACAAGCCTAAATAACTACAATAATAACATTTAAGAAGGCTAACAGACAACAGGGTGTGGCTCTCAACGCACCAATCATAGATCACAGGTACAGGCTACCTCACTTTCTTTTAGGCTATAGGAATGTTTGGTTATAGCAAAATAGCAAAAGTCGTTGTAGTCTTCATGCTTCGATACGTTCACTCTCTTGGTTGTAAATGGTCCATTAGAGAGTGGACCAAGTTTGGTGCTTAGCCACTAGTATTGGCTAGTTGCGGAATAAGTCTTTCCCTTTTTCTTCTTTTCTTTCTCCATAGCGTATGTATGTTCTAAATTAACCAGGGCTTGTGGCGGCGAAGTGTCGCTTCGGCAGTGCTGTAAAGTTTGTATATTCGGCATACTGATCTATCTTTTAGGACGGAGTCTCGGATTCTGACCGGGGATAGATTTTGTTACTGAATGGCTTATGTCTTATAATCTATTATAGCTTGCCTAGTTAGTTACCTAATTAGGTATCATGTAAGTTGCGAAATGACTTGTTTTCTACTTTGAAAAACTTAATTTTGTTCATCATTGATTATATAAAAGTGAGTCTAATACCTATTATACACGACAATCTTAGTCCCTATAAATTTAAACGGTGACTTTTGGCAATATGTATGTAGTTGTACGTAGATAAAATGGAGCTATTACTTGGTTTTGAAGCTTTGAAGAAGTCAAGCGCGACATTGACTCAAAAAAGAGTGTGTGTGAATGGATTTAGTAGTAGGTGTATTGGTTGCTGTCCATAGAGGTGGAGTGGGTCACTATGACTACACTACCATGAAATTTGATCTTATGGTGTACACGTATACCTCCAGATATACCTACAACATTTATCACAACTTCTTTACCCAATATGAACTTCGTATCTGGAATGTATATAGCTGCAATCTGAATGTGATGTTTCTTAGACGAGTTTACACCTCAGACTACTTGATAGATTCCTTTGTGTTCCTAGTTGCTGGGGGGAAAAAGATCCTAGACTTCTAGTACAGGGCGTGGAGAGGCTAAGTGAGTATAGTTAGTAGTAGATGTAGTTAATAGTAAATATTAGAAAGTAAACATCTGTTCTTGTAAACTTGACTAACTTTTATTGTTCTATTCTAAGTTCTAGATAAGGTGACCTTGTGGTCCCACTTATAGGAAAATGAGATATTGTAGAAGCATATGTTGTGAGTGGAGGAGATGCATGAATATCATGGTGCAGGGATAGTTTGGGACCCTAGAAGTCAGTCAAGTTTACAAGAACAGTTCTCTATTTTCCAATATTTACTATTAGTAGTCATCATCACTATATAGAATCTGTATGGTTATGGAACATAGAATAAAATCATAATAAAGTCTAGAGATGAGGGAATGCCAGGAGAACAAAACAATTAAGTACATAAAGGAGTGCCAACAGGGTCCAGGCTAATAATGCCCTATAGTAATAAAAGCAAAAACAAAGTAGAAGATAGGAAAGATCATTATCAGCATCGTGTCAATTATGTACAGGCGACAGATGAAACAGAGGAGAAGAAATTGATAGAAGAGTTGAAAGTCAGAAACAGAGACTCGAGTATATGGCAACTCTGAAAGAAAAAACAATGTGTGTGTGTAAATGGATTTAGCAGGCGTCGTCGGGCATGACGAAGGACTCGGTGCGGTCCCAACTGGCAGCCTTAGCATCCTTACCCAGACCACGCTTAGCAAAGGCAGTCCAGAGAGCGCACTTGTTAGCACCACCGGTCAGGGCCTTGTCGGCATCGAGGATGGCGTCACGGGCAGAGATGAAGGTAGGGTTGCAGGGCTGCAGAGCCATACCGTCCAGGACCAGCTTCATGGCCAGGAACTTGCCGTCAGTGGGAACACCGTCGACAAAGACGGGCTCGAAGGTCTCGGGGTGACCGTGCTTTTCGATCAGGTTCCAGGCGACCTCGTACAGGATGGTGGCCCAGACAGTGCCGATAGCGTGGACACCCTGGAAGACGAGGTCGTCGACGTTCTTGTAGGTGTATGGGTTGCTATCCATAGAGGTGGAGTACTTGTAGGCACGGATGCCAGCCTCGTTGTTGTAGACCCAGTCACCCATGGCGTAGTCGGTCTCACGGGTGTCGGTCTTCTTCAGGCGCAGAGCAGTGGCCATGAAATCACCCCAGCCCTCACCCATACCACCGGCCTCGTAGGTAGACAGGCAGCCAGAGTTGGCGGGACCACCAGTGAGACGGTTGGACAGACCATGAGTGTACTCGTGGATGATGACACTGGCATCGAAAGCGCAGTCACGCATGGGGGTGGCAGTGGTCCACAGGTACATGCGCATGCGGGGGTTGTAGCCATCGGGAGGAGTGGCAAAGTTGGCGTTGTTGTAGCCAGAGCCGTCCTGGGCGTTCAGGATAACATAGTCATCACCCTCACCACCCTTGCCATTGTTGTCGGCCTGGAAGTTACCGGCCTCCTCGTTGAAGCCGAGAGTGTACAGCAGATCGTGGTACTTGTTGCTGGTGTAGAATAGCTGAGTGATGGAGGCGTTGCGATACGAGTCGGTGTCGGCCATGGAGGGGTCGTAGGCGTACTGAAAGTTCAGGTCATCGTGGTAAGGACGGTAGTTGTCAACAAACTCATCTTCACCGTCGGGGTTTACCTGGGCAATGCCGTTATTACCGTATGTGGTGTTGGTCAGGCCGGCATCGGGGCCCAGACCGTGCCAGGTGAAGGGGCTGGCCACCTTGTTCCAGGGGTCAGTTTCAACGACACGGGAACCCTCTTCGGGGTCGTTGACCTCACCCCAAGGGTAGACCTCGTAGGTAGCGACATCGGAAACATAGTCGACAACACCGTGAATCATGGTGTTAGTGGTAGCATCAACATACGTCAGCAGCCAATTGTCAACAATATCGGTCTCAACTCTCCAGGAGAGAGCCAGAGTACCGTCCTCACGCTGGATATAGACCAGCTTGGCCTCAGGGTTCTTCTGCACACCAGTGGCACCGGTGATGGTGTAATCCTGCTCGGAGCTCTGCTCGACCTTGGCATTGGAGACCTCGACGTTAAGGCCAAGAGTGCTAATAGCACCGTTCAGAGCATCGATGGGCTCGGAGATGTCACGACGGTTGAGAGTAGGGATCTGGCCCTTGAAGAAGGAATTACCAAAGGAGAAGATAGTGCCATCAGCGCCAATCTGCAGAGTGAGTTAGTATGTCTGTGTATCAAAAGAGAGTGGATATCAGGCGAAGAGGGCTGATACTTACGTTGACGTTGAAATCACCGTTGTCCAGGTCCAGACCATTGATGGTCTGGCGGAAGTGAACGTGGGCGATACCGTTGGTACCGACGTAGTGGTCCTCTACCAGGCGGAAGGTAGCGTGAGGAGCAGCAGCCTTGACCAGGGCGGTAGCAGTATCGACGTAGCTGGAACCACGCTTCATGATGGAAGAAACGAGCGAGCTAGTCGAGGTCTTGAAGGTGTCGACATAAGAAGACTTGCAAGGCATGCGGAAAGCGCTTACATCAACACCACGCTTGGCGACATGAACGTCATTGGCGCGGCGAGAAGGGTGGGCACTGACAGACAGAGCCTGAGTGAGGAGACCGAGAGCAACGACAGACTTCATTGTGAAAGATTGTAGTAGAATCAAAGAGAGGTGTCAAGCAAGTGAATGGTTGGCAGCGAAAGAGAGTGATAGTACGAAAAGATCTCGTGAATGAATGACTGGACCGGAACTAGTAAGTGAAGGACTGTGAGGCCTGAGAGGGGTGAGGAGTAAAGGAAATAAAAAGAAAGTCTTTGGAGCGGGAATCTTTTTCCTTTTATTCTCAAAATCGGACTGCGATTTGAAGCTCAAGAATCCATAGCCACGATATGTGGTTGTCAGAGTATCCACCTACCTACCAGCCAAACGGTGAGTGATCAGGCTTGACGTTAGGAGAGCAAAAGGCTGATGCCCGTGGACGGCCATTGCTCAGTCTCTATCTAACATCCAGCTATCCTGCACAACCAAGCTCGGATGACATAGTTATCATGAGAAGGTAACAATGCCTCCCAGTCAGTACTCAAAGTCAACTACCAAACTTCCAGGTTGAGCTGAGTTGATCTGTGCTACACCAGGCCTGCTATACTAGACTTTATAGCAGCAAGCACTAGGTTTTTGATATTGTGACAAAGTCTGATGCCCATTATCAACAAAATTAGTCACAGTGCTTTTGCTTCGCTCAGCCAAGACCTGTCCAGGGTTGGTTTTCCGTCTCCTGCCAGCTCAAGCTTCTTGATTAGGAAGCTGATAGTGCTTTGCCTTGCCCTGTACGGTGTCATCCTCAGGCTCGTCCGCAGTGACAATAAGAGTAGCCAAGATGTTCTTATTATGTACACATAGTAACTTAACTGCCGGGGTCAGGTTCCTAGTTGTACTTACGTTGTACTAGTATGTAGCTAAAATCGAATTCGGCGATAACAAGAAGGCCAAACTTCCGTCATCTTTCATGGGTTCTTCTACTCTTGGTAGGGACTGAGTAGGGAACATAGACAGCTGGAAGGTCCGTGACTATGGTCGAGCTTCTTTGGTGCTTGATTGGGGAATGTTATTTTGTGTTGAGATGGACTTGACTAGTAAATTAGGGTATCTTGAGCGGAGCTAGTCACCTTTGAAACAATTATTCATTGTGTGCAGAAACCATGCTAGCTAGCAAAATCATGCTAGCAGGCTGACAGCTTCCTTGCACTCGTGGCATTCTGTCAGAATGAGCCAAGATGAGCTAACGATGCCAAGTCTGTAGAGGTTCCCAGTTCCCCATCTAAGCAGGCAGATGGACAAGAAACCATTGACAGGCCGTTTGCAAGATCTTTTGTTTGTAACAATGAATAGGAAAGTCGCAATTGTCTGCAGCTACCATCTTATAAGATTGGCGGTCAATCAATTGCATCATCTTATCAAGTAAAGCCCAAAGTATGACTATGATGAACTGCATACTAGTAGCCCTCGTTTTCCAACGAACTCGATATTTTGGATATTTTAGACAAGGGAGAAATATAGCAAGCTAGGCTAGTGCTTTAGTTAATCTAATCTTATCAGTTCAGCAGCAGCTACGAGATCTGTCAGGTTCAGGTGTTTCTATAATAGCAATACTAGAAACACCTCTCATGAAGGTGTGACAGTCATTGTCAAGGAAAAGAGAACTTTGGGATTAGAGGAACAGTCAAAATGGATGGCATAAACCTTCTAGAAAATCGCTGAATGAATCCCAATGGCATGCAAAAGAATGCCAGTAATACACAAACATAAACAGCGGCACTTAGAGAATTCGCACATCACATGAACGGTCAAATACGAATTGGAATTGGTATTGGTATTGGTATTAGTATTGGTATTGTTAACTAGCACGGTGGAGGCGGGTCAAAAAAGAACGCGGCTCACACCCGTCACCATAAGGGACATATGCAAGGTCCTATCTACTAACTAACTAGCCTATAAACACAAAATGGAACAACCCTAAGAACCCTAGAAGTTACCAAGAGCAGACGAAAGTGGCCAAGGGTGGCCACAGCTACATTGCGTAGCTATCATGGGGGAAAGGGCGGTGGGCGCTGTACCGTGGAGTTTCCACCTTAGATAACCATAGAGGACACAGACTTCGAGGAAGCGTATCTTGCGGTCATAAATTGAGAGCCATGGCTCTCGAGAGTGAGTATTAACTACAAACTATACAGCTCCGTAGATTGGGCCTTGTAAAGACCAAGGGCAGGCCAAGTTTGCCCACTGTTCCGAATCACGTAATAAACCAAAACCCTAAGTGGGCCTACCATCCTCACTATCAGATGGCCTGCAAGCGAGAGGTGAAAATGTGGCCGGCGAAAAAATTGGCGTTATGGAGTCGATGTGATGGCTTCAGCGACAAGATTCCCGCGCTACGGGATGCGCATCATAAGAGACAAAAGTCAAAATGAAAAGAATGGAAAGCGACATTGGTGATATGGGCAGGTCGCTCTTAAACTCACGACGAAGAGGAATTTTTTGTCTTTGGACAGAGGAGGAGACACCATGAACTCAAAGGTACCCCCCCCCCCCCCCCCGAGGGTTGTAGGAGAGAAGGTTGAAAAGTCAAATACAAATATGTACAGGTGTTAACCCTACCGGTAAAGAGTTCCCGTTCTTACGCGATGTATATAATCATACCAACTTTATCGGCAACAAAGTGTGGCTGAGCTACTTGTATAATGATAGCATTCTGCACAGAGCTCGTGAAGCACGGCTCAATAGCCTATCTAGGAACTCGAATGCAAGTTTTATTGCGCTTCTTGGGCCAGGGTATGGATATGAAGATAAAACATGTATCAATATCACAGCGTCACTAATTGGCCAAGTCTCTACAATTTGCTTTTATGTTTACCTATGTATCTTAGTTTCATGATCGTATCCATTGCAACTATAACATAAGATTATTGCATCGAGTATGTTGAATAACTATCTAATACTTGTCTCGCCATCTTTGGTTACGTTAGTACATATAGCTCGAAATCTAGTTCCGCCTTGCTATCTCGAATTGCTTGACAAAGTGGTAGTGGTAGTGGTATATTTGAAAGATGGGGGAAGGTAATCTTACATATAAATGCATATCTTTAAGAATTGTGACAAATCAATAAAGCAATTCAGTTTTATCTAGCGCTTTTGACACACTGTAGATACAACTCAAATCCAAATAATTGAGATGTTGAATATAACTAATACGGACTAGCTTGTTTGAAGTATTGT
This sequence comes from Davidsoniella neocaledoniae, assembly GCA_009806295.1. Lineage (NCBI taxonomy): Eukaryota > Fungi > Ascomycota > Sordariomycetes > Microascales > Ceratocystidaceae > Davidsoniella > Davidsoniella neocaledoniae. Next base: position 9,462 of record RHDR01000324.1, read on the forward strand.
GACAGATTCTTTGTCAACACGATCGTATCTCCCGAACGACAGCAGCCAATTTACTTACTCAGATTTAATTGCACTGTCTCGGTCAGTAGAAACTATATCAACTTACCGTGTAAGCACACGATAATGATTTGTTTGCACGTGATATGGGAATTACAACTTCTTATACAATAGTAGAATACTACATGTAACTTCCTTGTCAACTATAAAAGCTTGTTTTGGTGTACTATCAATGAATAAGTTAATATCACCAATAAACTTAATAAATGCCTTGCTGAGATACCATAACTATATCTTACTAGTGAACAACAAAACCATGCCTGGCTTGATACTTGATAAATATAACTTGTACCATAGCGTTAGAATTGGACCTTAGTAGTTGAAAACAGAATTCAACCTTGGTATGTCGTGATGTAATCGTATTATATGTAGGATTTGTAGAGTAATCTCTTGAATTATAGATAAGATATAATTTGCATGCAGACTACAAAATCGTGCCTTCGTACATGCCATGTACTAGTAACTTGATAGTCAACATGAAAAATATAAACGTCTACAGTTACTGAGTTTACATACAGATATCTATAGTGTGTTCAGGGAAATTTGTCTAGGACAAGGATTATATTACGTAATTGTACTATAGTGGACGACTATTGTCACATTTACGTCTTAGATGACCACAGCAGAATTGTAGCTTCAATGTCAACCAAAGAAGTGCCTCAAGTAGCTAATGAGAACCATTCCTATTGTACAATTTTGATTGCATAATATAGGGCCTATGTACGTCTACTAATTACACTATTATTAGATTTAACATAGCACTGTTTTAACGATAAGATGGTGGGCAGAGTTTGTCAACTTCAGGATGCGTCAAGACTAGCCCTAAATTATGGTTATAAGTGAAATATCCATAGTCTATATACTTTATCACATCTCATAACTCACTCGCAGTCGTCGATCAAGCATTTCAGCTCAACACACCGGCGGCTATCCACCCATCCGCTACTGTCAGTCTGTCCCGAAACATACACTCGATTATGATGTTAGCTACACTTTATGAGCCCTTGCGCATCCAAGCCTTGTGCTGTTCTCGGGACGCCTCAATCCCTATCTCATCCGGGTCCCGGGGCTGACCCTCGAAGGCAGTCTCCAAGAAGAATAGCCGTGACCACCACATAACGCCAATTAACATTTCTGAATACTCAGATATGTCAATTGTGCCAACTGGCCAACATTCGTGGTCCCCAACGCCGAACAGAAACACAGCAGCGAGTTTGAGCACGAGTGATTACCAACCTGAGTCTTGATCGAAGACGCAATGAACAAGAAGACAGCTTCGCTAAGCTCTTCTTTGATATCCTGGTACTTATCAACCTCACCCATGGCTTCATCATTATCGTCAATCTCATACTCGCCCTCCTGTTTGATGCTGTGACAGGTTATAATGCCAGAGCTCTTCTTAAGTTGATATACTGTGAATGGTATCATTATGTACTCGAAAGAACTTCCAAGTGCCACAAATCAAGTCACATTATTAACAATACCAGACTTTACTAGTGGGAAGATTCTTGAAGGGTTCAATTGGGCTCCAGTAATCTGAAAAGATTGGGGGAGTAACAGTTATGAGAGGGAAAGCTTAAAATTTCTTTAAGATCTCACGCCGAATATTCAGAAAAGTGTTTATATGACTATAAACGAGGTGACTTCCGGGTTTCGGAATGGCATATCCATGGTCGGTCAACACAAATTATAAGCCCAAGACGTTCTTCGAAACCAAGTTGTGGCCATCTGGGGATATGAATCCAAGTAGACGATGCCATATCTTATCAGGATTATTATCACACATGTAGGTAAAAATATCAAACGTCAAGATGCTTTTTGTGGTGCTATACGTTGAAGTTATAATCAGTATAGAAAAACGAAAATCCGGGATAAAAATGGCTTTGATAAGTAGTAGCTGAGTTGATGAGTAAAAATCAAGGCAGTAGCTAATAACTAGGTTGAGTAGATATTCATGGGTTAATTGGGACAAATATGTAGCAAGCTTGGGCCGTAGCTGTAGCTGTAGTAACAATCGAGGGATCATGCTAATTATAGTAGAAATAGTGTGGCAATCAATCGTTGTAGTAGTGCCAATCTATTCATATGTATATACATATTCAATCAAGATTATTACATTTGAAATTGACTTCGTCTAAATTATATTGCGTAGCGATTTTTCAGCGACCTTTAGGAACCACTGCGTGGTTTTTAAACAGAACTGCTCATTGACCGGGGTATAAAAAATACTTCATTTAACATAATTATTATGTACTGGTACTTACTCTTTCGAGCTGTCGGCTAGCAAAGATCTTATATTTGCAGTGTGTATGTAGTTTGGGTACTCGTGCCACGCCCCACAATGTTATCAATAATAATCTGCATTATAGTGTAAAATAGTTGTATGTGCATTCCAAATCAACTGGCCGTCAGTTTTTGTATTTTTGCGAAGGAAATCTTGCGTGATTGCAAAAGAAAGAGAAAGAAAAAAAAAAACAGAAAGAAAAATCTACTTCGTTGGTAGAAATATTTTCCAGCAATGTCGATGGTATAGCTTTATAAGAAGCAAAAGAAAAAAATAATAGAAAGATGTACCCAATTATAAAGTATCAACCTATTTGATTTTTATATTAGATCTCTCCAAGTGTGTACAAATCAAAGAATAGTAGAATAGTTGAACCCTTATTAGAAGGTTACACAATGCTTACTAGTTCTAGGTCAACCCTAAGAAACATTTTGCAAGAAAAAATGTGTGAATATTACGATAAAAAATTGTATTGACTCTACAAGCAATTTCCTTCGTTAATGTCATGTCCAGCTTCCATAAACAGTTAACTGTCATACTGACAACATCACCAACACCTTCAGCCCCTGCGGAGGATCTTGTCAGTGCCATCCTATCGTCCTTTAGCACTCATTGTCCAGCTCTACTGTCTTGCAACATTATCTTGACTCTGGACACATTCGAGCGTATATCGCCTGTTCTACGACTGAAAAAGGGACAAGCTACGCCGGAAGTAGCGCAGGTTTACGAACAATACAAACTTAATGTCAAGGCGTTAATCCTCAAGAAATGGCTACAGGTCGATGTGCGTCCAACGCCAACACAGCACATCGAAGTGGCGGAATATGGCTCCCCAGGTCAAGACCATACACAGACTGATCTACACATAACCGACTACGGCGGCGTTATCTTTATAGAACCCACCGAACGGTTAGGGTTTGGATTGAGCGTACGCTCAGCACTGCGTAGAATCCAGACTCCATATGTCTGGGTACAGCAACATGATTGGGCTTTAGATGCGGCAATTCCGGTGCAATCAATCCTGGATATAATGTCTGATAATCACAATTCAGTTGTAACACCTATAAAATACGTGTGTTTTCCTTCTGTACGTATGCTGGGCTATGCAGGCTCTAATCTAGCTGAGCGTCATCCAACCCTACGACAATTAACATACGATCTCAAGAGAACGTTTATAGTATCGCCGGCAGACACTCGTAATACTTCAAAGATTGGAAGACTAGAGGTCACTCCTACAGACAGTTCCGCATCATATAACACTGAAATAGTACCTCTGACGCCGATGTTCTTTTGGCACGATAAAACCCATATTGCTAGCACGGATCACTATCTCAAACGAGTTTTCCCATCAAGACTGGCTATGCCTAGAGGTGCTTTCATTGAAGACACAATAGGACATCGCGCACGGAACCAAATGAAGAACGGGAATTTTGCTAAATGGGCTACATGGATGTACTATCCTGACGAGGGCCAAGGTTTATGCTTACGACACCTCGATGGCCGTAAATGGAAGGGCTTGGACAACGATGTCATCATGGAACAGGAGTATAATAGGATGAAAAAGATCACATTCGAGCGAAGAGTGAACGCACGAAAAGAAGAATCAAGTGTAGAACAAGACATAGACGATATATCGGCTAGCATCTTATGGGTAGATGATAATTAAGAAGTTTTGCTTATTCATCAATAATATTCATCACTATGGATAACTATAGTTATGTATTATATGATACTGGCTCAAATCAAATTCAAACAATACGTTGTCAATAACATTTATTGCACTGTTCTGTTTACCAATGAACTATATGTGGCTGCTATCACTAACATAGCTATATAGATTATTATGTCGTATACAGTCCATCTATGCAAATTATATATTTAATGTGAAGATGAAGCTTCTGATTCTTGGAACCTAGGATTATACGAATCTAGAAGATCCAGAATTGTTTTTGCTTCTTCGGATTTGCCAGTTTGGCTCAAAAGCTTGGCAGTGTCCATAGCCATGAAGAAAATGCGAGTTGAGCTTGAATCACTTGGTGATTTCTCAGTGGCTTTTTGTTGGCTAAGCCAGTTCTGGTGCAAGTCTAGATACTTGACTGCTGTTGCGTGATTGGGGTGCGTCGGATGATGGACATCAAGATGTGCCCTGTGGAGTAAAGTTCCGTCGTTATTGAATCTTGAGATGAGGTTGAGGTAACTGTCGAAGAATGCCTCGGTTGGCCTAGGTCGTTTCCAGGCGTCAACAGTAGCACTCCATGATAGATGGCTCCAGGATGACCAGATAAGAGGGTTATGGTAGACGTGATCGTGGAAGAGATTGTCTGCTTCCAAGACACTCTGGAAAGCTTGATCTAGATTAGCACCCGAGACCGTGTCGAGGATTGTTTTGGATTTGACAAGGTGAAGAAGTAGTTGACGAGACTTGGGGCCGGCATTTGGAATTTCGTCATGGGCCATGAGTCTAGAAATCCACGCCCAGATAGTCGAATCCATTTTCTCTGCAACCATGAAACGCACTAGCATATGTACAAAAGCATGCTGGCGTATGAAGCCAAAGTCGTTGAACGCCCCCAACGATTGCAACCAGGCTAAGACTCGCCGACTAGCCTCCACAGAAGCGATAGCTTGTGAGATATTTGGGATGCTAGACTGTACAATCTCGTTGTATTTGGCGTGCAAGCAGCCATGAGCGGCTTGGAACGTCATCATATTCTTGGCAACACCTCTGTCGAATACTTCCATAGGGTCTTGCTTCTGTGTCGATGTTGCTGAGATGGTGCCGGGTGTCAAGCCGCGCGTGAACACTACGTTGGATAGGATAGCCCGTACATGGTCGTCGGTAGGTCGAAATGCTTTTGCGGTAACTTCATTGTTTGGCGTGCTGTTTGGTGTGCTGCTTATAGGGTGGTTCGTGATTTTTTGATCGTCGGAGACGAAACCGTGCTCACGGTCTAGGTTGGTACGAAAAGATGTCTTTAGGGCATCAAGAAGACGTTGCGATTGGCGTTGGGTTAGAGGTAGTGGTTGGTGAATGGAAGGGAAAACCTTCGCTAGCGGAGCTGACGGCTTCATGGACAAGGTAGTAGATAGTAGATGGATTTAATTGCCCAAGGATAGGTATGGAGGTAAGATTTTGCGATTGTGTAGGTTTGAATTGTTAGTTAAAAAGAAAACAGGGGTTGATATCCAGTATCTGCGATTCTGAAGTTCTTTTCACAAGTATATAAGTTCTGACGCTCAAATCAAATATGCATCAGCTTAGCAATCAACAATCACAGCTTTCTTGGGATCCCACCCATCGTCATCCAATTCTGACGGTCGACCCGTCTCACGTGTTTTTATCACGTGCTGTAAGAGTTTGGAAAAAGAATTGGTCGCGTACCGGCAAGTTGTCGGCTAAATCAAAACACAAAATATTCCTCGCTAACTCCAAAAGCAGTTGCAGCCAAATCCAGTAGTTTGGACAAGCTGACTCAATATGGAGTTATGTCAGGGGTGTCTGGCAAGTCATCACACATATTAGTAGTACGCTTTGTAGAGCTTAACATCGAATGATGCTTTCAAAATCTAAGTGGCACTGTGTCGATCAGCCCTCTAAATTCCGGAATGTTATCTCACTACAGATGCATGCCTTCCCCGCGACAAGGCTGGTGTCGACAGATGATGTTTTTTGTTGTGCTGTAGCAATGACTGTGCAATTGCTTAATTGATAAAAAAAATCCCATTAGTTAGCACAATTAGTTTTACATTTTATTGCCTCGCTCTATTCTGCTCTCGTGTTGCCAGACCAAGAGAGGAAGGCAGTCAACGACACTAGAAATATGTGCCACAGTAGCTGCAAAAATTCAGCAAATTTGTGGAAAGCGTTGTGGTTTTTTTCTTTCTCGTAGCAAATCTATAGCTGAGCAACCCGGCTTTGGTTTGACTGTTGTTTGTATATTTGTAGGTACAAACAAGGGCTAAAAGTCACGGACAAGTACATGGTACATGCAACTATTTGCTAATCTATGTACTTGGAGGGCTGCTCTGTAGCTCAACTGGAAAGGGCTGTTCGTAGGCGGGTGGGGGAAGCTACATGTACAAATATGCTTAGTACGCTTTGGTGCGCTTGGGGTCGGCCAAAATGCTGGGGCAAGTACTGGATACCTTTTCTGGGTACCTGCCAGGCCACAGCAAAAACCGGGGCCCATAAATACGTACGATGTGTAGCAGTGACTTCCTCCAGTGTAGCTCTGCCAACCAATCACAAGGTACCGGGTACTACGTGGGGCTGCCGTACCAAATTCCCTTTTCTGCGTTCAGACACTCAGCCTTTCTCCCTTCGACTTTTTCTCCCATTGAATGAAAGAATGAAATGTGTACTGTGTGCCTTTTCAATCCTAGACACCTCTCACATCCTAATCCACATCTAAACTCGATCTTGCTGTGATTTCGTCTAGCAAAGACTGCTATCCTCGTCTCCTTTCTCCTCGTTATTGTCCATTGCCAACCCAACGACCTTCGGTCTGCACCGAGTCCCTTCTCTCCTACGTTGTATCGCGTGTCTGTCTTTCTAATCGACTCGTTTGCTTTTGCTACTCAACGCGATCCTTTCCAACTTTCTCGATCGACATCTCGGCATCTTCATCCATTATCGGCTTGTCGTCCCTCGATTCGATCTTTTTTTCTTCTTGACTTTTAGTCCGCGGGTTATTAATACGCAGTGCGAGCCCACGCGACTATCAGCTCTTGTTTCCTTTTATCACAACTTCATCTACACATATCCTCCAGGTCACAATGCCTGAGGTATCTTCGCGGTCTAGCGCCTCGCGTGGTAGAGGCGGTGGTCGTGGTGGCAGAGGCGGCTTCGCTGGCAGAGGTGGACGTTCTTCCACGAGCAGAGCGAATGGAGACTATAAAGAGTCATCTTTTGATGATGAAGGCTCTGATGTTGCCGAGCTCCGTCGCAAGTATGGATCTCAGGTTCCTCCAATCAAGGACATGTTCAATGAGTGGTCCGAGATCGACATTTTGTATGTATTGAAGGAAACCGATGGTGATGCTGATCAGGCTGTTGCGAGCATTCTCGAAGGTACGACATAACATTGCCTCCTGTTTATTTCCCGAAATATCTCTTTTTTATGGTTTCTATTTTCAAGACCGAAGACCACACACAGAAAATCATAGCATGATACATACCACGCAGTCACTCGATCAACACCACCGGCCAACATTGCCACCGCCTATGTTGATTCAAATAGCACTTAAAATTACTTTTCAGTCTGCCATTTCTTATCATGGCTAGCTTGCTTGGTAGTAAATGTGTACTATCGCCATCAATTGGATCATAAATGCATTTCTATATTGCTTCTGGCCACCATACTCCAATTTCAAATTTACTAAGATATACAATTACTAACGTTCACTATCTCCGTAGGCACTGTGTCCCAGTGGGATGAGGTCAAGAAGCCCCAGCGCACAAAAGCTAAGGAGCCAACTCCTGCTCCCGTCGAAGCTTCAAAGCCCCCTCGCCCTGTCCGAACCGAAGCTACCCGCGGCCGTGGAAAGGCTGCTGATAGAGGCACTCGTGCCCCTCGTGGCCGCATTGTGTCTGGTGCTACGAACGGTGTTCGCACTGGCAAGGACAGCAATTCCATCCCCACTGACGAATCGAATGCTTGGGGAACAAACTACACGATTGAGGATGAAACATTCGCTCCCGCACCCGTAGCCTCTGTGCCCGAGCCGACTAAGCCTGCCGCCCCCGCTGGTAAGTCATGGGCTAGTCTGTTAAGACAACCCGTTGCTCCTAAGCCTGTTTCTGCTCCTAAACCGAAGGAGGTCGCTCCCCCTAAGCCCGAGCCTGTTGAAGTTCCTGTCGAACCAACGCCCGCCGAAGTCGAAGGTTCTATCCCGGAGACTACCGAGTCTGAATCTGCACTCGAACCTGAGGAGCTTAATGCCCCTGAAATACAGGAACCGGAGGAGCCAGTTGAGCCTGGGCCGGAAGAGCCTCCTAAGCCTGTCGCTCCCGAAGTTGTCGAAGCTCCTCACCATGCGCCCGCCAAGGTGCCTGTTGCTACTCCTCTGCCTGTTCCCAAGCCCGCACCGATCCCTGCAGCTGTACCTTTAGTTGTGCCTGCAGCTGTGCCCACGCCTGTTACTGCCACTGTGACCACTCCTGCTGTACTTGCGGCCACTCCTGCTGCGGCCACTCCTACTGCCGTACCTGCTGTCATTCCAACTCCGGTGGTTGCCGCTGCTTTGCCTGCCGCCACCACTGCAGCCACTCCTTCAAAGACCCCCCCGCCATGTCGCTGCTCAGCGCCGCATTTTGGACCAGCAGGAAGCTGTCCGTATGCCTGGAAACCGCGAGGTTGACCGTACTACTGTCCAGTTTGGTCTGTTTAACCTAGGCGGTGCCGAGGAGGATGCCGAGGAGGAGCGTGAAGAGGCCCAGACCCGTACTCAACCCCCGGTTGATTCTCCCGCAGTTCCTCGTACTTCCCTCCCTTCTGCTGCTGCTACTACAACCGATACCTTCACTCCGAAGCCTGTTGCTCCTACTGCCGCTCCTGCCGCTGTCCCTGCTCCCGCTGCTGCCGCTCCTGCTGCCGCTCCCGCTGTGGCCCCTGCTACTATTGTCGCCGCCGCTGTCCAAGCTCCAATTCCTTCCAGTAAGTCCATATACCACCACTCTCAATCGCACATTCGCTAATATGCCAAACCTGTCAGCTCAATCGAACATTGGCGGTGCCCCTGGCTTCAACCGTGATGCCCACTACGGCCAAAAGCCCTACGATTCCTTCCCTCAACAACTTCCTCAGCAGCCGCCTACTGTCGATGGCTTCCCTGCTCAACCTTCCCACCAGACCAACGCTTTCTCCGCCGCCCCCAACGAGTACACTGCCGCTTACGCTGATCAGCAGCGTGGCAACTACAGCAACTACTACGGACACGGCTATGGACAAACCCCTCAAGATGTTCTGCCGCCTACAGCTGGTCAACAGCGCCCATACATGAACTACAACAACCCTTCCCAAGTTGATGCTGCTAGCCAGTATGGTGCTAGCTCACGCTTTGGCGGTGTTGCTGCCGAGAGTCAGAACAGCGGCCACAACACTCCCGCACCTGCAAGCCAAACTCAACAAGCTCAGCAAGGTCAGCAGGTCCCTGTCACTGGCCCTGGATCCAACCCCTACAGTCAGTACCAGCAACAGTACTACCAGCCATCGTACAATCAATTCGGCTACCCTTACCACTATTATAACCAGGGTGGTTTCAACCCCGCTGCAGGATATGGCAAGAACCCAATGTATGGTGGTCACCCATCATTCGAGCCCAACAACTCCTCAGCGGGAGGTTTTGGCCAGTCTGCGCACCGCGATAATGGTGCTTCTTCCGGCTCTGAATACCAGCGCCAGAGTGCTACTCAGGGCGCACCTGGTCTTTCCTCATACAGTGGTATGCATGACTCGTTCTCTCGTGGACCCTCATCTTACCAGTCCCAGGCCAACCAGTCCTACAACACTCCTGCCCAAAGCAACGGCGCTACTACCAGTGATGATCTGAAGGCGTCGTACGGCGAAAACAAGGTAGCCGGTGGTCCCTCGCCTGCCTTGAGCGGTGCTCGCCCTGGATCTGCCGCCAACAATGCCAACCAGCCCGGTCAATCTAGCCTGCCTCCCCAGTCGATTAGCGGTGCCTATGGCTCAGGCTACCCTCACGCGCTGCACAACTCATATGGAGCGTCTGGTCAACACAGCAACTATTCGCAGTACCAGAACAACGGCTTCCCCTACTACGGTAGCGCTCAGCAACAACAGCAGCAGCAGCAACAACAGCACCGCGGTGCTGGTGGCTGGGGTGGTAACTACCATTAAATAATGTTAACCCTCTTAGAGTCTCAATCTACGTCCACATACACACTCACATTCACAAGCATGCATATACATGTATATCGCGTCTTCTTGTTCACCTGCCTACTACCACTACACACTATAGTATGGCTATCAAGTTGTCACTATAAACTGACGTCAAGTCAACCCCAGTGGACGGGGAGGCAGTACATGTTGCTGCTTTTTTGTTCTTCCTCTCCTATCTTTGCTTTACCTTCATAGTTCTAGTCGTCGCCGGTTTTATCGTAGGTTCTTGAGAGGTATTCATGAACAGGACCAGCTAACGCCTCTATGTCGAGTTTTTCTCTTTTTTTCTCGCGTATTTTGATTGATATCGAAGTCTCATAGCTGCCATTATGCATTTTCACGTGCTCTTTTTCTCTTTTTTTTCTTTGTTGCACTTTCATACTTTTACTTTACACATCTCACACAATTGGGAGGGGTCTTAGTTTACGAATAGGAATTTCCAATGTTAGGGCCGTTTATGGGGAAAAAATCTTTTTCATTAGGAACAGGGAAGGCTGGAATGCGGATCGTGTTATTTTATTTGCGGCTGCTATTAAACTGTGCATTTTCTCACTTATTTTTCTCTCACTCTTTTTTATATCTTGGTTCTTCCTGTGTTGTGCAATATGATGCCATGTTACAAACAAAGGATAGGGTTTTGAAAGAAAGAACAAAAAATAAAGGCCTCGGGTTAGATTGGTCTTGTTTATCACACAAAATATCTTCTATCATGTTTACATTTTCAAGATCTACTTCTCATGAAATGTTGCTCTATAGTGTTTATCATTTGTTTGTGAGCTTGTTTCTTCAGTGGCGATTGACAGCGTGATGTGATGACTTGCTAGTTAAGTAAAAGTATCGACCAACCTACAGGGGTTGTTAACCTAACCCTTACTGCATCATTAGAGTACAACACCTTTCGTCGGACTAAAATCCCGTGTACTAAGGAATTAGATTTCTTATTCCGATAAGAAAAAAAAACAATTAATTTAGTTATTAGACCTTGAAAAGGGGCCTACCATGACACAAAGAGAATATCAAATACAGAAACATCTAGAACTACATCAAGCTCAGCAGGTTAAGTCAATATATACATAAAAGAGTGACATACTTGCAAGGTATAAGAGCTTTCAAAGGAATCAGAAGACGGTAGTAGAAGGAGAAAAATTGTAGAAGTTAGGTGATAGATAATCTTCTAGATCAAAAAGGGAGAAAAAAGCTAACCATAGCTACACACTAACCGATGGGTAGAATCTTAAGTCCGTACTGCGAAGCGCCGAGAACCGTTAGAAGGTTTAGGGTTGAGATGCTTGATAGTAATAAGTAAATAAGGGCTCTCTTATTTTATTAGTTAGAAATGAGGAGGGGATGAGAAAGGAATACGTAAAGGATTAATAACAAGAAAAGATAAAAGTTAAGTTTGTGTGGTATATATAGTTACATATATAGTTGTATATATGTACGTTTGTATGCGGTACAACACAGCATAATCAAGCTCGCTCACTATATAGAAGTCAAAGAATATGGCTGTACACTACATATCAATGGTTTTGATTGACCACCTGGAAGTACTAGTCGGTAGAATTCAAGTGATGATCTAGACTGTGTACGATGTATTCGTATCGACCAATGTTTTTCTTTCTTGTATCTTTGCTAACTGTCGTTTACCAGCTTGATCCTAGAAGGAAATGGTAAAAATGACGTTTTCCTAGCATAATTGACCTCATTTTCTTTTCCATTCTCGAGTCATTACTAAAGAATCAAGCTATAAATTGAATAGCTACGCTAAAACTTTGAGAGTGGTACTGGATTATTGTTTTCCTATATTGAACGGTCCCCCCCCCAATTCTACAGCATTAACGAATAAGAAATAAAGAGATAGAAAAACAAAAAGAAGGAACGAGGTAAGTGGAGCCGGTTAGGTTGCGTTGTTGAGATATCAACCGAACTATACTTCAATTCCACCTACGAATAGGCGGCTTATAAGAGAAGGTCCGATGGGTGGACAAACTGTGATGCTAGTTAGGATTGTCATAAACCGAAAATGATTAATTACTTTTTCTAATTAGTAACGCAAGTCTTATTCTCTATTATCGTGATATTCGAGTCCTTGACATTTACTATATATGTGAAAAATGACAAGAGGCAACTAGGAAGATATATAACGCCGCGGATTAAGATCGTTTGAGAATACAAGAGAAGATAGAAGGATTTGAGAAAAAGCTTACTTCCACCACTCTAATAATCACTAGCTGTTTTGTCGGTCAAGGAGCTGAGAAAATATGAGAAAAAATATCCGGGAAATCATTATGAATTCGGCTCCACTTGATACGCCATTGTGCTTGTTTCCATCAAGTAGTTAGAATCCTGTCGTTTTCTGTACGTACTAGTCGAGCTATTAGTTCAGGTTTAACTTGACTGCGGCTCTTGATAGTATTTCAAGATTTTTTATTTTGCAAATTTAGTATCAGTAACATGCTTTGTCATTTGATGCGGATTTGACTCTCCATCCAATGGAGCGAAGTTTCACTTGGCCAACTTGTAGTATAGAGAAGGGGAGAGATAGAACATTATAAAGCGGCGTTTGTTCCCGTGTTTAGCAAGATACTTTTTTCCCTTTCTCTTGATATAATCTAGTTCCTCTTCATCCATCTACCACTTAAACCTATTCACAATGGTCTATCCTGATACCTTTGAAGGCATTGGTATTGCTTCTGCCGAGAAGTGGCTAGAGCCTCAACATCACGAGGTTAGCTATACCCTTACACACGATTACTCGAGGTATTCCTGTACTTGTTCGGTCTTGCTGACTTTATAATGTCACGTATCTAGTTCGTACCTAAGCCATTTGGTGACTACGATATCGATATCAAGATCCAAGCCTGTGGTGTCTGTGGATCTGACGTACACACAGCTAGTGGCGGTTGGGGCAACAAAGAATGGCCCATCGTCCCCGGCCATGAAATCATTGGCACTGCCATCAAGGTTGGCTCTAAAGTCACAGCAGTCAAGGTCGGTGACCGTGTCGGTGTTGGTGCCCAGATTCTCAGTTGTCTTGACTGTGACGATTGCAAGATCGAAAATGAAACTTACTGCCCGAAATTGACCCGTAAGATACTTTTATTGTCTAGCATAGCATATGAACTTGTGCTGTCTTATACAGCATTGTACTCACAATACACATGAACATAGACACCTACGGCGAGCGCTATCCCGACGGCTCGCTGTCCCAAGGCGGTTACTCATCACACATCCGGGCGCACGAACACTACACATTTCCGATCCCAGCCAGTCTTGACACCAACAGCACGGCGCCGATGCTCTGTGGCGGACTAACCGCCTACTCACCTCTTGTGCGCAACGGCGTAGGCCCCGGAAAGAAAGTTGGTATTGTCGGAATTGGCGGCATCGGCCACTTCGGCATTCTGTTCGCCAAGGCATTGGCGCCGAGGTCTGGGCCATCTCACATAGCTCACGCAAGGCGGATGATGCCAAGACTATGGGTGCTGATGGATTCCTCGCTACTCAGACTGAGGGTTGGAACGCTGAGCATCTGCGTAGCTTCGACTTCATCCTTAGCACGGCCTCCGCTACCGATGGGTTCGTGTTGGGCGACTATCTTGCGTTGCTCAAAACTCATTGCAAGTTCGTCAACATCGGCCTGCCTGAGGGTGAGGGTTGGAAGGTTAAACCGCAAGATCTGCTTAATAACGGCTGCTTCATCGGCAGTAGCCATCTGGGCTCACGCAGAGAAGTTATCGAGATGCTACAATTGGCGGCTGATAAGGGCGTAAAGGCTTGGGTGGAAGAGCTACCCATTACCGTCGAGAACATCAGCAAGGCTCGTAAGTGACTGACTTTTGCATAATAGGTTTTGTTACTTCCTTTGCTTCTCTTACTAACTTCTTCTGCACCTAGTCTCCAACGTACATGCAGGAAAGCCCCGTTACCGCCAGACCCTCACAAACTACGACGAGTTCTTCGCTAACTAATCACGATGATCCGGTTGCAATGGGGATATAACGGCGTAGCTACTGTGTTTTTTCCTTTGCACAGTTGCTATTAGCTAGTCAGCACACTACTACTCCGTCGATTAATGTAATACTACTCACTATCGAAATCTTGGCAAGCTCTATCGTAATTCAGTTTATTAGTTTAACTATTAGTTGAGTGTGTAACAGCCGCATAGTTTCTCTTGATATGGGGCAACATCTTCTTGTGGATTCTCCTTCCTTTCCTAGCCGGATTTAGTCGGATGGTCAGTGATGAAAGTTTAGACGATCTTTGCCTGTGGTAACTACAACTGTTATTAGCAAGAACCGCCTGATTGGGAACACGAGCTACGTTAGAATAAATTATGATTTCATGAATAAAATATTGCCATGAGTTTTGGTGGCTTGACTTAGTCGACAGTATATCTAACATAAGGCGTAGCAAAGATATATTTCTCAATAATAAAAACCAAACATAAGTCGTAAAAATATGAACCCAACCTAAACAAAATAACCGAACTCCTGTCCTGTAGCGTTGTCTATCCAACCTTGGACCAAATGAAAATATGCACAATTATCTTCAACGCAAACTGCCGCCTCTCGCTTTGTATCTAACAAAGCATGTACCTTGTACAAATGGGTATATCCTGTAGTCCTATTTAAAAGTCATTCTTTAGAATCTTTCATCGTCTGGCATCATTCTCCGCCGTGACATCGCGACAGAGCCCCGACGAGACCGGGCTCTTGACATTTGGCGCTGCTCTGTTTCACCCATAGAAGGCGGCTGTGGTTGTTGATAGGCTCGGCCCTGACTGGCTATTGCCGCCTGTATTTCAGCTTCTTCATCTGCCCATGAATTCTGCATAAGCATATGGGATGATCTGGCTCCGGGGATCTGGATATCGTTAACGCCTCGTTGGTCGCGCGAGCGGTAGTTATGACCTTCGGCTTGAGACATGGGCCGCATCCGACTTGCTAGAGATGGCAGCTGTAGCTGTGGCTGTTGTAATGGCACATTCTGCTGTTCCCAGCGACGATAGTCGTTCTCGCGGGCATGGTCATCGTACGCACCATCATCGAATTGATATCCATCCTCGTCGTTAGCCCGCGGAAGACGGTTTGGCGGGATCCAACTCCTTGGTCGGCCCTGAGGCGGTAAAGCACCAACTCGATTTCGCATTGGCCTGAAGCCGAACTCTGGCTGGAAGCGAGACCGAGCATCATTGTCGTCGTCTTCGTGAAACAGGCCATCTTCTTCCTCGTCTTCTTCATCATTTTCGAATGGATCTTCAGCAACTGCTCTACGGCCACCGTCATGTCGAAATCGGGCAGGGACAATGTCTTGTGGTCTAAACATAGGATTGGCCTCTGCCTCCTGGCATCCGGGAACGTGGCGGCAGTGAAGCATTTCGCTAATTTCGTCAAGAGTCCATAGAGCACCGCAAACATAGCACCATTGAGCACCACAAGAACCTATAGCAGCGGGGACACAAATAGTTAGTAGATTGGATCAAAGGTAGGTTCATAGCAAGTGATAAAAAGTGACTGTGAACAAAAATGTATATGAAGAGGGAGCAATGATACTATCAACATGGCAACTTTCATTCATGCTCACACTCAAATAATACATAGTGATATAGCATGTGGTGTAGGTGCAAAGGTAGCATGTCTTTTTCTGAAATATGTTCCTGCTTGTTTTTCCTCTTCCATTCGCGGTATCTTCTCTCCAAGATTAGGGCTACCTACAAGTGATGTGATTACATCCCGATCGAAGCTCTACTGGACTTGAGCACTTTGGACATTTCCTTGCAACCTCTTGGATTACTGCCTCTGATGCTCGATCTTCGCGAGCTCTTCGGCCACCGCCATGTCGCTCATCATACTCGACACAAGAGTATCCCTGGTGCCATGGCTTTCCATGATATATGCATTGGCTCAACGTGCATGCTTGACAGATCATTTCGGTACAGGCACTCATATGAATCTGACCTGAGGTACAGTCGGGATTGATACACCAGTAAAAGTTCTTGATCTTGATAAGTGTGGACGTTGTAAGGAGATGATCGAACTTTTCCCAGACATTAGGCCGTGCCCATTTGCGAGCATGGCAAGGCGTTGGCACGGAATGACAGGTCGGACAAGATATGTTCGTCGCAATCTGTGAGCTCATCTCCGTTACAAGCCACTTGTTCAAGCACGCGGTGCACATGACTGTATCGTGATCGCAGTTGTTCGCTAGTGGGATAAACTCATGGGCAAAACGACTCTCAACGCATACCTGACAAGTAATAGCTGGTCCGAACAGCCAACACTCTTGCCTCGCAAGCTCTTCGCGGACATATGGAGGTAGCTCAATATCGACAAGTGACCCCCAATATAGCGCCCTTGGGTTCCCACCAGCTGCATTGAATACCCGTAACTCTCGCGGAGACAAGCTTCCGTTGATTTGACTACTTTGCTCACGGTGAGTGCCATAGATGATACGTTCTAAGAACAAATCCTTGATGCCTTTGGTCGGGTAGTATTCGTTAGGGGCATCCTCGTCATCAAATCTATCGTCTGAGTAATCTGACGGGTGAAATAAAAAGCGTCGAGTGGTACCGCGTAGTCGCACCGTTATTAGGTGATTCTCGTGGATATGGAAGATTCGGAACTTTGAACATAACCAATACGCAGCGATGTCTTTCAAGCGCCAATCATCCCCTTCAATGGGGCCAGGCCGAAGGCCATTCCGAGCCTCAACTAGGACACAATCTGAGTCTTCAAGGCCAAGGATCCGCGCAACGTCATCTCTAAACGCACGGACTGAGCATCCCGCCTCGATATTGTCCTCGAGATACTTAATTTTTTCAGACATGCGTTGTTTGGTCCTTCGCGTTCCCGGGCCTTCGAAAACAACCACGGGCCGTTCAGCATCGATGGAATCGCATCTACCTGGACCAATCAGGCGATAGTGTAGGGTCCCTTCTTCGGTAATCCGATCGTGCATATTCAGTTCGACACATCCCCGGAATATCTTCAGGAAGAAGTCACTGGAAGATACGTTGAGAGTCGACGTAAGCATCTCGCCAGCGCGGAGAACTGTCGTGTTTGCGCGGATCCTGACTTTCAGTGTTCTGTCGTCGCGGTCAAGATCGATAAACACCAGTCGAAGTTGGTCGCCCGATGAACTGTTTGTAGCAGCAGCCGATGAAGGCCGTGGGATTGGAACCATGTGTTGATTTCGGTCAATATATTGCGGTTGCTCGTACTGCGCCAGGCTTTGCTGCTGCTGGAAGAGCTGCTGTTGCTGAATGATACTCGCACGGCGAGACCGTTCTAGCACTCCATCACTAGTTTGAGGGGCAAAGCTGGGGCGGCGAGTACGATCTGGCAATGGCATGCCTTCAGCACCACTTATGAAGCTACCTCTGCGAAGGCGGTCGCTGGGGGGATCTTGTTGGGCGTTACTAGGGCGCCGTGGTTGGTGATCCTGGAAAGAGCGCACTTCATTCTGTAATAGACTTGGGCGTCTCGTGCGCTCTACAGGGCCTCCATCGTGCTGTAAGAAGCTAGCCCGCCTTGAAGAGAGTGGCGGAAACCCTTGGCTCGAGTCCCAAGAGTGGCGGTTGGACTCTCGATCCATGGCTGCAAAAGCAGAAGAAGATAAAGGTGGCGGGCCGCGTGGGCTTTGCATATATCTATCGCGATCTCGGTCTCGTTCTCGATCGCTGCTGCTATGGGCTGAGTATACGGCAGGACTTGGGCGGACATCGAAGTAGTCGTTCATTGGGCCGGCAGATGTTGGTGTGATCGGTGTGCCAGCCGGCATTGACCTTCTATTATATGTGGACGGGCTATTGTTCCCGGGATCATGTCGGGGCCGGGTCGCAAGTTCGCGAGGAGAGTTGCTCCAGTCTGGATAGCCCTGCATAGGGCTCTGGCGGCCGCTGCGTTCGGGGCCTAGGCCGGTGGCAACTGACGGGGTAGAAATAGACAGCGGCACATTTCCCAGGCGGCCACGGAGGGTCCGTCTTTCGCCCTCCATTGTCTTTTATTGCTTTGGGAGGCTGGCCTAGAGGCGCAAAAGGCTAGTCTAGCGGCCTAGCGCGATAGTCTAAGTCGACGTCACCCCAGGTCGGAAAATTCGGTAAAAATATAATGCGGTTGTGCAAGGCCCAAGTAGTTACAGCTTATAAGGAGATCGGTATGAAGGCGGTAACAAGGGCGAATTGGTAGATAGAGTATATGGTAAAGTGAGTAGAGTCAAGGTGATAGTCGAACAGACAGATGGTGGGTAAAAACGCAGACGAAAAAAAAATTGGACAGGGAATAAAGTTGAGGCCGGCCTCTTGAGCGCGGGGAAGAACTTGGGAGATCGATGGACTACTTTTTATGAGGTGGTTGTCGTATGGGTATGGATATGGCTGGCTCTAGCTTTCTAGGCCGCCCCTCTTCTCATACTACCACTTAGAGCCTCTAGTTGGTCAGAGACGCTCCAACAAAGACAGAGACAGTTCACAGCGCAAAGCAGCGCAAAGCAGCTTGTTTAGGTGGTGTAGCTATGTGTACAGGTATACAGGTATGTAGATTTGGTTGGCTGACTGGCTGCAGGACAGTTCGCAACGCTGTTAGATCAGTCAGCTGGTTGGGCTCGAAAACCATGAAAGCCAGACATTCAGCGTATAGAGCCACTTAGAATTGAACTAAGCTGGAGCAGATAAGAACGCTTCTATGTAGCTAGGCTATAAAGCCGGGGTAGGCTAGGCCAGTTTAAGACTGTGATGTTGGATTGGCGATGGACGAACTAGGTGGAACAATCGAATGAGCGGTCACCCACCCAGAAAGATAGAAAGATCAGCAAGATTGGTGGGCTGCTTCAGAGAGTATCAATCTCTATCTGGCTTGTCCAGCCAGGGCAGGTCGCAGCTCTCAAGCCCCCCAAAGGCTCCCTGACAGTGATTCAATTGCACTTGTAGTAGCACCTAAGTGGGCCCACGAGATATCAGTCGATGAGTCTGGTAACTGATAAAACGAAGTAGGCGAAAAAGAAAACAAAGATTCAATATCGTAAGGCCCCTTGACTTGACGAAGAATCAAGATAAACAAGGAGAAAACGGACGTAGGATTCGAGAAAAAGAGACCCGAGGGACAATTAAATTTGGGGTTGGGGAAAGAAGAAAAGAAACTCGAAAATGTAAACAGTGGGATCTGTCTATTCTTTTCTACATATTCAATCTGACGAGGTAGCTTCCTAAATTGAATTGTGAGGCTAAAAACGTAGTAGCGTCGAGGAAAGGAGCTGTGATATTAACGTCAGAACTCGTAAACTACATACTTGATCTAACTAACAAAGCCACTAATTACAGGCCCTATTTTGTCGGATCTGGTGCTATTTCTAGCTGTTCTATCCGCTTCAAGTGGACATATGTATTATATCCATAGCTCTATAGTTCTATGGTTCTATCTGTATATTCTAGGGCATTTTGGAGACAATGGCCTCGCGTCTCGCTTATGGTCGCTAGGCTTCCTTGATGTCGTCCTTATCATTTCTAGCTGTCTTGCTACAAATCCTTTTTTGTCGTGGCATGATATAATGCGTACCTTAAAATTTCTACTTATCCATATAAGCACTAGGGTTAGGGTACATACCACAAACTCTAGCGCAACAAAACTAGATACAAGAGTCCTATCGAAGAGAGATCTAATATTCGTCTTACTCCATCTCTACCAGAAATCCGAAAACGGGATTTATCCTTGATTATGCACTAAGAATTACACAGCTAAAGTAGCTAGAAATGTGCACGTGTATCGAAAAGGTGAACGATAAATGCGAAGAATAACTTAGAGTAAGATACATAAGAAACTACTTCATGGTGTAAGAGAAAGATATAAGTGTGGATGAGAATGAGGTGAAGCCATATCTACAAAAATACGCATAGTATGTATAACTTATGACTAGTTTGTGTATATCATCTTGGAGTACTCACAAGAATACATTCATGAGCATGGCTTGACAGCCGGTGATATCATGTATGTACCTACAAATCATTTTATTTTCGCAATTTACAATACAAGCTGTTACATGTACAGATACAATTAGTTCTACGTAACAACATACATACGTATTTATGTACCTATATTCTGTATCATTGTAAGATAGGCTGCAAACTGTAGAATGATGTCATGCTGGGTTAGGCTACTAGGAGCGTTGTGCATGATACTTGGTATGCATGATACAGGGGCAACTATAGACCATTGTTCAAGTTATACAAGGAAACGACAGAAAAAAAACAAGAAAAAAATCATCTGGACTAGTTATGTATCAACTATTCAATATTCAGCAGATGCAAATGATAAGCCACAAGTGTATAGTACATACATACATGCAGCAGTTCCAGTGGGTGGTGGTCTTGAAGTAATGCGATCACTCGCCGCTTATGTAGCAAGCTTTTGGTGGAATAGAATAAATCTAGAAGATGAGGCCTAACTAGTTATGGTATATTTTGTGATTTGCTTTTTGCCATAATAAGCCAATCCGTTCTATTTATTGGATTATCTAGTCAATTATTTACGTTTCAAATTCTACCTCTCTATTCTATTCTATAGCATTCCACCCTCATGCCTCAATACCTGCTATATCTGTACGTAGTACGCAAGTATGCTGAAACTATGTCGCTCTTCTAGAAGCTTGAAATTGCGGTATAACACACACTGGTAACATAGCTTAGAGCTTTTCAGAAAATAACCTCTTCTGACCTTGTAGCCTAGGTCGTGTCTTGCATACCTACTAAAGTCTTTTTTCTGCTGTACAGCTAGATCTAACCGTTCTAGCTTAATTGGGAACAATATAACTGTATTATAACAACAGACTCACCCTTAGAACTCCTTGATAGAATGCTAAGTACCGAAACTAAGAAGAAACAGGCCAGACCTTTACGCCACGGAATCACCGAAGGATAACAAAGATCAAGACTCTTCAAGTGGTAGGAAAGATATTCACTAAGGAGAACAAGTAATAAGACTAGGATCTTGTGATGGAAAGCAGAAGAAAAACATACATATCTGTACGTCGAAGGTCCGGAGGGAATATTCAGACCGAACTAAAAAAGACATAAGATGATGAAAGTGTACACATGATAGATTTGAGGGTCATAATGAGAATAATGAGCCAAAACATTCCACAAACTCCAAGAGGAAGTAAATATACTTCACACTCTGAACCTGGAGGTACGTATAAGTCTAGTAGGTCGATTACCTTAGTCGTATTCGACTGGGTGAATGATGACCAAACAAGTTCATCTCGAAGATGGTTAAGACGGGTCCGATGACCAATAGGTTCTTCAGTGCAAGATCTTCGAAAAAATCACGGTCTATTTTTGATACTCATTAACCAGTAGTTGAAATAGCAAGTAGAACTTACTTATAGTCGATTTACTATATTGTTCATACCTCAGTCAGCACTTACTCGGTGCAGTGTTCTAAAGAAGGTAACCATTCATTGTACGCATGATAAAGCTTTTCATACTTCGGCAATTGTAATATTGTGGCAGACACTAGAGCTTAGAAAGTAGGGTTAAAGTTACGCCTCCCCCCCAAACTTGCTAACAATAATAAATCGAACTAACATAGAGTTCGGGGGAGGTTGTGAGATTCTAGGGATGACAACAAATCTGAAGAAGATATCACACTTACTTAGATGATGAGTTAATCGAATGGCTCCGCTCTATAGAAACATGACCATTAAAACGATTGGACTGTGATTGAAGTATCAGTGCATCAAAGTTATAACTTAGTATATTCATGCTGTCGAAATTGGGCATAAATATGTATGTACATGTACATATGTATATAGAACTGATATTATATAGTTGAGATTCTACTCTGGCTAAGTGAAGTCCATCCATGACTTGAATTGACTATCTGCATATTCAACATCTACCTGAATCACTAAGATGACGCCATGAAATCTATCTTTCAGCCACTATATCTATATGGTATGTGTGTATAGATATATGTATATGTATATATGTAAGTATGTGATGGCAGCCTAGAGAGAGGCAGGGGGGCAGCTAAAATCAGCCCCAACGAGTCTTAGTTTAGTAATTAGCTGCCTTCTTTCAAAACATTAAATCAAAATAGTTAACACCATCTTCTAAACGCATCATTGAAAGTTACATACCTCCCTCTACCTTAGACTAGTCATATTATCCTTATATACCTCTACATTAGTAACGCTTTATTTCAGACAAATTCTTTTCAAAATTTTACTCATTATGTCGGACGACATTGAATCCGAACTTTCGATAGAGGAATTGAAGCGCTTGTATGAACAGGCACGGCTCGAAATTGCACAGAAAGACGCTACAATTGGAGAAATCAATAGCAAACTTCAGCAAACAACCTTCGAGGAATACCTGGAAGGTTGCCACACGCTTATACTCTCTCACACCAGACTCAACACTGCCAGTAACCTCACAACTAGGTCTCCCACTACCAGTCCCGCTAGAAAGCACTGTCCTAGCCTTCTTACACCATGGACCACCTTCGACTCAGATCATGACGACATAGTTGGGCAACTCCAAGCTCTCGATTCACGTGAAGAGCGACTGTTTGAAAACTTAAGTGGCCTCGAGACTATAGAACATAGAGTCAGTACCAGCATTGTTAGAGATGAAAATTCTCTCATTTCTGTCCAGCACAATACCGTCGAAAAACCGGTGGAAATTATCTTGTCTAGGCTCTTTGACTTTCATTCTCAAAAGGAAAGCGAAAGCGAAAGCGTCTATCCTCTCCTTGGAGGTGTGAAGTTCCGTAGAACAGCGAGTAATCTCTGTGATTCGGAAGAAAATAGGAATGGTGTAAAGCAGGATGCAAATCTTCGTACGGACCAGGTTTGTGCCATTAGAACGTTAGGCCAGAGCGAGATTGTCTTTGTAATTGAGTACAGGGCACCATACAAACTTCGAAATGAATATCTCGCCAAAGGGCTTCGAAAAATGAGCATCATGCAAGAGTTTGTCAATAGGACAACAATACCTACTGTTGAGTGTGAAAAACTTCTCTACTATTCAGAACTTTTTTCAGCAGCCGCTGTCACCCAGACATATCACTATATGTTTGAGGCCGGCTTGGATTACGGCTATGTGAATAACGGAGATTATATTGTGTTTCTCAAGATCGACTGGGCTGAACCGACAGTGCTTTACTTCCACCTGGCATACCCACCAAGCGAGGTTGAGGTAAACGATGATCCTATATACTGCAATTTTGTAGGTCAGGTTCTTCTTTTCACACTGCTCGCCTTCCAGTCTCACCAGCATGACAACGATGAACGGATGAAAGCAGCCCAACAGTGTGAGAAATGGGAAGTTGATTATGATACAATTCTAATGGAAATTACCGATATCGAGAAGGAAGGAGGTTCCAAGCCAGAGTACCCACGTGCTCTACGATACCCTGATTAGCAGAGAATGGCATTACAGCAGCAGAAAGTTCAGATTGATGAGCCAGACCGTGTGCTTCAGTCACGCATCAAACGTCGCAGCAAACACGATGGGCCTAGAGAGGGAGCAAGCTTCGGCAGTGATCTCGGTGCTAGTGGAGAAGGCAGTACAGGTGGTCCTTCTCAGGATCATGGCCCTACTGCTGCTAGCTCATCATCACACCAACCACCTGCTGATGGCAACAACGAGGCCGATATTCAAAGAGAATACTGCACACCATCGTGTCTGTTAGCACTGATGAATGGTAGCAATCTGGACAGTGGTTGCCCCAATGCGGAATTACACTGCAACATGATGCAAAGCAAGACTGAACACCCCGTTACACACCAACAGTTCATGGATCTGCTACGCCAACAGCTCTCTAAAAGCTTAGAAAAAGGGTGTCATGGTTTTGGGAAAGGAGGGTGGTTGTGGTGCTCTATTTCGGATAACACTATTACAATTTGGCTATACCTTTGTTGCAAAGGGTGTTACTGGAGGGCGTATCGTCGATATACAGAAAGAATTGGCTGTCTACGATATGCTAAAACCACTACAAGGTCATGGAGTTGCAGTCTGTCTTGGCTCTATTGACCTCAAGGCACTAGGTCAGACGTACTATTACTGGTTTTATGTACGAATCATCTACTTCATGTTTTTATCTTATGGTGGTACAGAAGTCAAGCCAAACTCAGGCACAGAACAGTCTAGAGCACACATCGTCAGTGCGGTCACCTTTCTTCTGGAAAGGATGCATAGTCTAGGGGTGGTTCATGGCGATGTCCGGTTGCCAAATGTGCTACAAGGGGTTAATGGAGATGTCACTGTAATTGACTTTGACAAAGCTAATATATATCTAGCAGAGAGTACCATTCTATCTAACAAGAGGAGGAGGCTTATGGAGGATGAAGGCGAAGAGCCTTTGTCAAAGGCTCAGCAGGAGGCTCGATTTAACCATATAGCTCGACAGGACTACATCAATGCCCAGAGTCTTCTGAGTGGACTGTTTTAATACTCTAGGCCTAGGCTACTTCGATTAATTCATTTCTAAATCACCTCTTCTATGCCTATATCAAGTATGGAGCTACTCTATATTAAAGCCTATTGACTACATATGTAGCTCTTAGTTTCAGTGGTGAAAGCACTGGTCTACTCCATGCTCATGACTAGAGAATGCTGTAGTAACACTGAGACTCTAAATCACGAGGCCACTCACGTAAAAATATCTGATTTGATTATATTTAACGTCTACCTAAATCACTAAGATCATACGACGCCGGATTGGATACCGGACAGATATTTAAAGTCCTCCGCTAGACACACTCAATAGCTTTGTATGTGCGGGACGACACCGTCCCCTAGCCCCGAAGAACTAGTGGTCCATACCTCCACTAAGAGCAACAA
>RHDR01000325.1:0-34534 GCA_009806295.1 Davidsoniella neocaledoniae
CTTCTTCTTCTTCTTCTTCTTCTTCTTCTTCTTCTTCTTCTTCCTCTTCTTCCTCTTCTTCCTCTTCTTCCTCTTCTTCTTCTTCTTCTTCTTCTTCTCTGGAGTCTCCGTCGATACGTCTGTGTGCTCATGTACCAATGCAATAATCACGGTATATCACCCCATACACCGACCTGTAAAATATTTTACCGGTCGGTCGGTATGTAAAAGCACGGGCATCAGTTAGGACCAAGTCAGCATTGATGTTCTTAGCCTGGATTTCGTTTTTTTTTTCTTCACATCACTGGCCTTTCAACAAGGATAACTGTATCTAGATGTACATGTACATGTACAACTAGGCAAAGATCAGTCCTGCCAAGTCGGAATTCCCTACAAGCTATGGGCTACATGAGAGAAGTTTGAGGGCTTTATAAACCATGCGAACCAAGTTAAACTGCATTCAAGGGTGAACAAGTTATAACGCAAATAGGACTAAAAAGAGAGATGACTAAACATGGCTGATGCTGATCATGCACCGGCACTTGGAAGGGTCAAAACTCATAAACATCCGATCTACCACTGGAGTTCACCGGGCCCAACTCGACATTAGACTTACTAGATACAGAAAGTATACATAGTTTAGGATTTGGTAGATTGGCAGTCGTATTCAGTGGCATTAATAAGAAGCAACAGTTCAAAGATATGCAAATTGGTCATTGGATAGATCTCGTGTTGATTTTGCCTAGGGGGAAACTTTCAGATCTCATGTTGATTTTGCCTAGGGGAAAACTTTCAGATCTCGTGTTGATTTTGCCTAGGGGAAAACTTTCTCCTAGGTCTGCTTACTTACGTCTACGTGTAGCTGTATAAGTGTAAAGTTGGAGTTAAAGTTGAATTAAAGTTTAGCTACATAGAGAATAGGTGGAGGAAAAGTGGGGAAACCCGAAATAGTTTCGAGGGAAATTTAGCCGCTTAGCCATTTAGCCGATGGGGCCAACGCAGCGATTTTGTATGGACAATGAAGCTTGAGAGTTGATGTTAATACTTGATGTTTTTGTGGGTCTTAAAAATCCTTTGTGTTCTATTCATCTTTTGATTGGCTGTAAGATTTACATGTTGTGATTGGTTAGCTTGAATTGCCTATTTTAGGGTTCTTGTGTGTCAAAAGTAATAAGATTTCATTGGCCAGCTCAACTAGTGCCTCTTCTTTTTTTGCCTAGGGTTAGTCAAAATGTGCTTAGGGTGTCGTAGGGTTAAAACTAGTAGGACTTCGTTGATGTAAATAATAATGGCGATTGGCTGGGATACAAAAGACGCCTTGTTTATTGTGCAACCTTACATTTGCTGTTAAATGCAAAAGTCTAAGTGGAAACTTAGACTTAGCAAACTATGCTGTTCTTAGTCAGACTGACTACTAAGCATTTGTAAAGTTATTGTTAGTTCAATATCTCTAAAATTTCTAGTGATAGACAAAAGTACCAAATAAATTAAATGTTGTGAATTAAGAAATATTACATGCTATTTACATGATCACAGATAGCATGTTGGTGGAAAATAAGCCGCTACTTTCGTAGTAGTTATACACAATAGTTCAGTAGAAATCAGTAAAAACTACAGAGATGTTATAGCAATTCTGATTGTGCTAGTTGAAATAGGTAAACAATATGCCAGATGATATGGGTGAACATTCTACTTTAACAGTAAACGCTTCAGATATCGATGAAGGCACTGATAAATGTCTTGGTCTAGGCTTTGTATTCAGCAATCAAGACTTGATTTAGAGGCAATAACTAGCTGAAGTATGAAGTATGTAATTTTATCGATAACCACTCCAACTTACACTTTCTTGCAACTCAGGATATTTTCGAATTTTATTGCCCATCTCAGACGGTTTATAATATTTTAGACTAATTTAATTGTATCTATTTTGTCCCAATTCTTGTCTAAAAAATGACATTTTGTTGCTGTCAAAGCTACATATATAGGCATGTATGCATTTTACAAGATATCCAATTACATGTACATATTTTTCAGTCTATTTCGTTTATAACTTAGAGGTCTTTTTTCTTAGAGTACAGCTTTTTATGTCACTTCAGTCATCTGATGAAAAACATATTTTAAGTTAGATGTACTGCCAATTAGTTAAGAAATGTACATATTTGGACCTTTTAGAGCTTTTTGGTAGCAGGTTAAGGATCCTCTATTTTTCTATAACCATCACTAGTTTCTACAATCTTTAAGGAAGTTCTTATTGCAGCTTCGAACTAAAGCCCCTGTATTTATAGTTATATCTGTATTGCATTCTTTGTGACTGCTTGATCCTGAAGTTGGAATGAAAAAGAGGAAAGAGCCAAGTGCAAAGTCCAATTATGATCAATTTTCATAAAAAGCACTGTAGTCCAAAGTTAACCCTAAATATTGGTTTATATGTACTAGTACTAAAATAAATTACTGTTTTAGCCAATTACACCCAGTTTTTAAAAGGTTGGATGCATAAGTAATTAGTGTTAACCCAGCTAACCCTACAAATTTCCTCACAAAACTAGCCAATAGGATCGAGTTTTTTCGACACTCAAGATTTATGGGTTTTCTCCACTTCTTCCTCACATAGACGGACTAGGCATTCCCATTTTGCTAGGTCTCAATTTATTTAATTCTCTTTTATTTATTTATTTTTTTTAACCAAAACCAGGCTGTCGGTCCTACGGAAGTTTCAATCCAACGCTAAGAAAAATTAGGTTCCAAATTTAGATCGAGCTTACCTTAGACTCATTGACATATATCTGTAAGCTATAAGCTCATGTTCAAATCAAGAATTTCCCTGGTGCGTATTTTGGTCACCTGGATCGTAATCATCATGTTACGCCAATGTCACTGACTCTCTCTGTTCCCATCTGATGAGACCAGACATGGTAATATTCATTTACAACTACATCCAGTATCGATACCTACATGTAGTCTTAGCTTGACGTCATCAGATGCTATTGATCCAGCTTCGGCGTCGCCCATCTTGACCCAGTGTAATTGTAAGTCAGCAATTTTTCCCTTGCTCTTTTGTACGTAGATTTGAACAAATAAAACACCACCACTATGAAGCTTATTCAAATCTAGTGCCAATTTGCACTATCTTTGATATAGCTTGGCTTCTAGACAAAGAAATATATACTGCATATCTAATCTGTATATACATATATATGCTGTACTTCCCACATCTGACCTCTACGTTGCATCCATTCACTCTGCCATTACTCCAATATGTATGATAAGTCTGTCTACTTCTAAGTTACTAGATTGCTTTTGATTTGGCTGTGTCATTTCTCACTAATTGTGAGTACTCTAACTTGATCACATTCACCCCCATCTTCGCCCTTTTGTCTTTTATTTTTCTACTAGTGTACATAGTATCTTCTTTATATGTTTTTAGCCTCTTAGAACAAGAACATCCTTGCTTCCATCATCCCGCTCTGGCTATTATTTGCCTCCCGCCCATCCGGATATACATATATAAAGGCGCCCTTATGTCCCTCCTCCGCACCAAAATCCCAGGTACTATCTAGTAACATCTCTCTACCATCTTCTCTTCTGTCCAGCTGATCCCCATGTCCGCTCAGTCCCTCGACGACTATCTTTATTTCTTCCGCACTGCCTTGCGCGGACTGAGCATCAGTACCTTTGTCTCCCCTCTATATGCATAGAATGCCTTTTTGTCTATATAACGCCCCAATGAACACTTTTACTAACTCTACTATGCCCTCAAAGGTCCGTTTCACCGAGCCGCGTGCTTTTGGAGAATCTTTGAACAAGAGCCCTTTGTCAGCCTCTATTCCACGCAGCATTCCAGAGCCTAGCCATAGTGCTATTGGAAAGGACATTCCATCTACCAAGGCCGCCCTTCTATCAACTGTCCCCAAACTGCCCATGGCCCTCTATCATCCCAAGGGCAAAGAGCCCGGTTGTACCTATGCTGGTCAAGATTCCCTACCCAAGTTACCGATCCCGAAGCTCAAAGATACCCTAGAACGGTATTTAGAGGTGATCAAGCCCTTGCAGGAGTACAATGAGCACAGAGACACCATTCGTGCAGTTGAACGTTTCCTTGCTGAAGATGGGCCACAACTTCAGAGGAAACTAGAAGAGTACGCAGACGGAGAAACCAGCTATATCGAGCAGTTCTGTGAGTAACCAGTCCTATACATCGCGTTGAACTAGACTAACCAACACAGGGTACGATACCTATTTGAACTTCGAGAACTCTGTGGTCTTTAACCTCAACCCCTTCTTCCTCCTTGAAGATGATCCCACTCCAGCCCGCAATAACCAAGTGACCAGAGCCGCCTCCCTTGTGCACTCTTCGTTGGGCTTTGTGCGGGCGATAAGACGAGAGGAGCTACCGCCAGACATGGTCAAAGGCAAGCCTCTCTGCATGTACCAATACTCGCGTCTATTTGGCACCGCAAGAGTCCCGACCGAAAATGGATGCAAGATCGAGGCATATGCAGAGTCCCAGCACGTAGTTGTCATGTGCCATGGCCAGATTTACTGGTTCGACGTGCTTGATGACAACAACGACCTGATAATGACCGAGAAGGACCTGAGTGTCAACCTACAGACTATAGTTGACGACGCAACGCAGATCTCCATCTTAGAGAGTGCCAAGAATGCCATCGGCCTACTCACCGCGCAGGACCGTAAACAATGGGCGCGCTGTCGACAGGTTCTGTCCGAAGTCCGCAACAACGCCGATTGTCTAGCCATGATCGACTCAGCGCTATTTATTCTGTGCCTCGATTACAACGAGCCGACTGATGTTGCTGGCCTCTGTCAGAACATGCTGTGCGGTACTAGCCAACTGGAAAAGGGCGTACAGATCGGCACATGCATCAACCGGTGGTATGACAAGCTACAAATCATAGTATGCAAAAACGGCAGTGCCGGCATCAACTTTGAGCACACGGGCGTGGACGGTCATACTGTGCTGCGATTTGCTAGCGACATCTATACAGACACGATCCTCCGCTTTGCTCGCACCATCAACGGCCAATCGCCGTCGCTTTGGGCTACTACCAGTCCGGATCCGGCCAAACGCTTGCCAGAGAGCTTCGGAGATGTCACCGCTACGCCGCATAAGCTAGAGTGGGTGGTACCAGAGTCTATCGCGCTTGCCGTACGCTTCTCCGAGGCGAGCCTCACAGATCTCATCATGCAGCATGAGTTCGAGTGTCTAGACTTTGGTGCGTACGGCAAGAACTTCATCACGTCTATGGGCTTCTCGCCTGATGCCTTTGTGCAGATGGCCTTCCAGTCGGCTTACTTTAGTCTTTACGGCCATATCGACTGTACCTATGAGCCGGCCATGACCAAGTCTTTCCTGCACGGCCGCACCGAAGCCATCCGCACTGTGTCTCGGGAGTCGGTCGAGTTTGTGCAGCGTTTTGGGGTACCTCCACCTCAGCCGAGGAGAAGGTCAAGACGCTCCGCATAGCCTGTGATCGCCATACCAAGACAACGCGTGACTGTGCGAGAGGTGAGGGTTGCGACCGCCATCTGTTCGCACTGCTATCGATGTGGCGTAAGATTGTTGATGACGAGCTCAATTCAGGCCGTGGCGACTCTTCCTCAGTGTCTGGCTACTCCAGTCCGTTTAGCTATTCAGACGAGTCGATCTCCTTGAGTCCCTCAGAGGACGGTATTCCCGAGCGGCTAGCTGCGAAAAATAATGATGGCGAGACACATGCCAACGGAAATTTCCATCACGGTTCTAACGGCTCGTTGAATGGGACGAATGCGATGGATCACACAGCTATAGTGACAGACGATACAGATGACACCACCATCCCTGTCCCTCAATCGGCCACAGCCCGTACACGAGGTGATAGCACCAGCTCACGAGGCAAAGATACGCAGCCTCTGCCGGCCATCTTTGCCGATGCTGGCTGGGACCTCTTGAACACGTGTGTACTATCGACGTCCAACTGCGGCAACCCATCTCTCCGCCAGTTCGGCTTTGGACCGACTTCAGGCAACGGATTTGGCATAGGCTATATCATCAAAGACGACTCCATCTCTATCTGCGTATCCAGCAAACACAGACAGACAAGTCGCTTCTTAGGCAACTTAGAAAGCTACCTTCTTGAGATCCGACGCATGCTACGTATAGTAACCCAGCAGCCGAACAACAAAGCTACACGGGCACGAGAATTAGAATCTCAAAAGCATTACTCACATAACAAACACCTCCACCACAAAGTCATGCCGGCCAAAGCGAGACTGATCCATGGTCGTCAGCTGGACAACGGGCGGTCACGTGAGATATCACCAAGCGGCATACGGTCACCAACAGAGTACAGTATTTCGACCAGCGAGGACATTCAGGGCGGCTATGGCTTCTTCGACTCGGGCAATTTCTTGCACCCGTTGCGGCCTGTCATGGATAGAGAAGGCTCAAGTAGAGACGGCCGGGCCTCGGAACGGGCGCAGGATCAAGCACGCCGACGACGGGATGTGGGGAAGAAATTGAGGCTGGCGGATTATTAAGGGGATGGAGGGGCCATTTATATGTCTTCGTTTCTAACCTTCAATTGTTCTTAACCAATATGTTTTGACACATTAGCTTCTGATCTTGGTATATAACATAAGGAGGAGCTTGGAATGATGCTCACCTTTTTGTTTCCACCAGATCAACACACATGTTTTCTTTTCTTCTCATTCAAATTCTCATACTTTTAATGACAGAATATTTATACAAAGATGATGGTGCTTTCAGGCTCTGGATATTTTGCTTTATTCTTTTGTCTCTTGACTCTTTATTCGACTTCTAGTCAGTGTTATTCTTCTTTTTAGTATCTTCAACTCGTTAGGAAAGAAAAAGGAGAGACTTCTTACACAACATTAATGTATCTGTATGTCGTCAGTAGGATTTCTAGCAATGAAAATAACGGTGTGGTACCAAATCACTACCCTATCTTGAATCGACCAACGCCTCTCGAATACCTCTATCAGTCTATCAGTAAAGAATCAAACCGCAATAAGTGTGACTGAGAGGTGTTTTCCTAGTTGCCTATCGTTATGCCCAGGGTATACTTCCTTCAAGACTGTTTCCCATGATTGAGGAGTCAGCATATTGGATAAGAACGACGATAGAAACGGCCTATATATCGATCAAATTATGTCTACATCATGCATTGATTCGTGCGCAGTTATATCTTGTATATCTGTAGTGGTTTACACATAAGAAAAAGATAAGAACTACTCAGAATTCCAATAGATGGGCCATTAAACAAAAGGCAAACATAACGAGAAGAAGAAAGATAATATAACGATTCTACAGCCACTCTTGGTGACATACTGTATGTACAACCTGTACAGATATATAGAGGCCCAAGTGAACATCAATTCTAATGCTACTCCATCACTCGTTTAATTGTTAATTTCTAACATCTTGCTTGATTTATAATCTCCAACTTGAACATAAAGGAAGCAATATCAACTTAGCTCCGAACCCATTTTAGTAACAGAAGATAGATAGAGAAAGACAAAAATTACAGGCTCTCAACAAACTGTGACATATGTCTTTTTCCAGTCCAATCTTATAGGAAAACAATGAAATATAAAAATGAAATGAGATAACTATGCAACAATACTCAAAAATTATGAGTCTAGATCCGCCAATCACAGACTATGCGTATGGCTCCACAATCAACGACGTCAGACCAAAAGCCAGCGCTCATTCTGGCAATTGCTTCACTCTCAGTTTGTTTCCTTCTTCAGCAATTTATTTTTCCAGGCAATCCCTATTTAGAGCAATCTCCGCGTATGCTTCTCTACATTTTTGCCAGCCGCGATTCTTAGTAAGCTCGCATAGAAGCCGCGTCGTCATGTGACCATATTTTCAAGAGTATTCCTGAATTGAACAACCCCAGAATCAGCCAGCCTTTACCAACTTGAACCACAACATAAGCAGCCGAATTGACGCTTCATTGGCCTTTCGGGTCTTCTCGAATCGACATGAGCGATCTTTCATCGGTCCTGCCCAATTTCACACCAGGCCCTCAATATACGAGGCTACTCCAGGCGTTAGACAACTATGCCATAACCACAGCCGAGCTACTGGCACGTGATCCAACCGCCGTAGCCGCCGTGACATCCGTTCCCGTACTTGACGTACGGCGATTAACAGCCACCATCCTATCCGCAACACAAGCGTCTCTACGCTCAAAACGGCAGCAACTTCCTAGTCTCACTGTAGCCGCCTCCGCACCACTCATCTCGACTCTTGATGACGGGCTAGATGACGCCCTGGGCGGCGGCATACCGGTAGGTCGTGTGACAGAGATTGCCGGACAGAGCGGTGCGGGAAAGACGCAGATGTTGCTGAGTCTATTACTGGCAGTACAGATGGCACCGCCGCGGGGCCTCGGTAAGGCTGCGCTATACATCACGACGGAGGCGCCGCTAGCTACGCGGCGGCTAGCACAGATGCTCGAGACGAATCCCGTGCTACGGGCTTACAACGCCGTCCATCATCGGCAGCCCGGTCGCGCCGTCAGCTTAGACCGCATCGCGTCAACGGCCACGCCCGATTTAGAGAGCCAGGAACACATTCTCGCCTTCCAAGTGCCCGTCATGGCCCAGCGTCTAGGCATCGGCCTACTCGTCGTCGACTCTGTCGCCGCCAACTATCGCGCCGAGTACGAGCGCGGCAACGGCAGAACCGGACCTGGTGGTGATAACAGGTCTGGAAAGTTTGGATCGTCATCGTTAGCGGCAAGAGGTACAGAGTTGGCACGGCTGGGCGCTACTCTACGCCGACTGGCCGAGACACTAGGCATTGCTGTCGTGGTAGCAAACCAAGTCTCCGATCGCTTCGGCAGCATCACCGGCGTCGGAATTACTCAAACAGCTCGTGCCACCGCTGCTCAGCAAGCCCAGCGAAGTTTCCGTGAAACCTCGGCCAATACGAACGACGACAACCAAGCGGCACTAGAAGAATCCTCGGCTGATCAAGATCGCAAGGATTCGGAGACTTGGGGACGACCAGTGGCTGATTTAGTACAAACAGAACCGCGTAGAATACCCGCATTAACACTCGACCATCAACAACGCTTCTTCACCGGCTGGGGCGACGATCCGGATCTGATGACTAACGAAGGACTGAAAACCCCAGCGTTAGGACTAGTTTGGAGCACGCAGATAGCCATGCGCATTGTTCTCGTCCTACAGCCCGTGTATCACCACGAGATGAGCGATATCAAGCATTCCGCTAATAGAATAGAGGGTGAGAAGTTTGGCCATGATAAGGTGTCGTCAGTACCAAAGAGTTTGTGGCGTAGATTCCTCAAGGTCGTCTTTGCACCGCATGTCAAGACGGCATCACGAGGAGTAGCAGAAGCTGTAGAATATGAAATCACGGCTGCTGGTATAAGAACGGCCCAAATAGAGGGAAGTTGATAAAGATATAAAAGAACATAATGGTTTATAATAGGGATATAGATACATGGTTCTAATGTAATACAGATTATATATGTATATATTTAGATAATAAGCCAGTTTTTTGGTCTAATTTTACACACGAGGGGGACAGATATTCAACCCTGAAATACTTTCTCTCACTCACTCGCTTTAGATTTCTCCAGAAGAATAACCCTATGTTGTCCTTCTATGCCCCCCGAATACAGATTCTCTCTACCACTTCATGCCCAGTTCTTCTACTCTGATGGATGAGGGAACTCATCGTCCAGTTGTAACCGCACGCCGACATTCATACTAATGAGTTCCTGGACCAACAGCTTAGCCGCATACGGCATTTTCATCATCGTGACATCCGAAGTCGAATCGCACGTTGTGCAATAACCTTTATATCCAAACAGACCGCAGCGCTGACAAATATCTATATCGACCTGATCGGACGACAACATTAGACGTTCGAGCAAAAGCTGTGAGGCACCGTAGGCAATCAAACAATCACGTTCCATTTCACCTAGACGCAGACCACCGGATCTCGAACGGCCTTCGGTAGGTTGACGCGTTAGCGAAGCTCGTGGTCCCGTTGATCTCGAGTGCATCTTATCTTGCACCATGTGCTTGAGGCGCTGGTAGTAGATGGGACCGTTGTATAGATATGCCTCAAAGGCTTCACCGGTGATACCAGACGTAAAGTAGTCCTTGCCTTCCCATGAGAACCCGTGCTCTACAAGCACTCGGCCCATATCTTCGACGGGGTGAGAACGGAAGGCATCGCCGAAACCGTAGTCTTTGCGTCCGTCGAGAACGGATGCTTTGCCTGTTAAGCACTCAATCAACTTGCCGACTGTCATACGAGACGGGAAACCGTGTGGGTTCATGATAATGTCTGGCACTAGGCCGGCATCGCTAAATGGCAAATCTTCCTGGTCGACAATGATACCCACGACACCCTTTTGTCCGTGACGCGACGAGAACTTGTCACCCAGCTCCGGTCGACGTGTCTGTCTGGTCTGTACCTTGACCACCACCGTGTCCTTCTCTGTGCTGGACAACATGACCTTGTCAATGTAACTCGGATCCGGTGTACGATACGAGACGCTAGAGTCGCGGTATTCACTCGGGCCACGATCCGAGCCAATGCCCGTGGATGTTTGGTCGATGGGGGTCTCCTTCTTGATCATAACTTCACCAGAGCGCACTCGGTAACCAACAGTGGCCAGACCATCGTCATCCAGCGCTTCATCACGTGCTGTACGCCGGCGCTGGTCACCCTCGCCCTCATCCAGTGGCCGGCCCAGCTGTTCTTGGCGACCGTTGGGATACTTTTGCAGTTCTGTCGTGTACTTCTTGAAGACTTGGCAACGACCGAAACCACGGTCAATCGAGGCTTTGTTAAGCACCAGGGCATCTTCGATATCGTAGCCAGAGTACGACATGACCACGACGGTGGCGTTTTGGCCGGCCGGAAGACGGTCGTAACGCACGAGCTCGATCGTCTTGCTGATAACCATAGGCCGCTGAGGGTACACGAGGGTATATAGCAGCGTATCAATACGGTTGAACTGGTTGTATGCGATAGCACCAATGGCTTGCTTACCCATGGCACATTGGTAAGTGTTACGAGGAGACTGGTTGTGATGGGGGAACGGAATCAAACCCGCAACAGCTCCTAGTAGCGTAAAGGGCTCGATCTCCATGTGTGTAGTGGCGTTAGTCAAGTGGTCTTCGTTCAAAGCCACCAGAGTATCGTTCTCTTCGTTGACATCAAGATATTCGACAACACCGTGCTTAAGGAAGTCATCGAACGTAGCCTTGCCAAGCTGCAATAACCTCAGGTGTTCAGCCTTGAGCGTTGACTTTCCGTGGCTGACAATGATGTATGGCCGACAAATACGACCTTCGTCGGTGGCGATGTGAACGGCTGAGAAGTGGGAGTTCATGTGGACACTAACAAAGGGCGAGATCCAACCCTTGCGACGCAACGCACGGAACTTGGCTGTGAACTGCTTCGGATAGCGAGTCAGTGCCAGCGGCGTACCGTTGATGTGAATGATGTAGTTTCCAGGGTTGTGCATCTCTTGCCCGGTGAAGTTGCGGATCGACTCGGCTGTTGGATCGACCGTGAACACCCAACGCTTGACAGGCTCTTCGTCGACGTTGGTCGTGATGTGCGTCATCAACGCCAAATTCTTGACTAGACCACAGGCTTCACCTTCAGGCGTATCTGAAGTACACAACATACCCCATTGTGACGGCTGCAGCGCACGAGGACCCGAAACCTTTCGAGTCTTCTCGAATTGGGACGAGATACGGGTCATCATACCCAAGGCGGCAATATAACTTAGTCGTGAGAGCACGTGAGTCACACCGGCTCGGTTCATGTTGAAGCGCTTGACGTTCCAGTTGCCCGTCTGTATGGCGCGGTTGAGGCCTTGTCCGATACTGTTGGCATGATTACTGATGATGTTCACAGGGTCCAGGGGAACTGCCCGGTTGTTCTTCTTGAGGTACTTGTCGATGCTCATCTTAACCTCTGACATGAAGCGCTTGAACAGATCTTCGAACAGGAGGGAAAGCAGCTGACCAGCCAACTCTAGACGCTTGTTTCCCACGAAATCACGGTCGTCGACGAGCTTGGGATTGTGCATGGCAAACAGTACACGCCGTGTCATCAGCGCAATATAGATTGCCTTGGGGTAGAAATCGAGGCCCTCGATAGGCACGTGGGCAATGATCAGGTTGGCCAAAGCATCGAGGCCTTCCTCAACATGGTTACGGCGCATCTGAGGACCACCAGGCATGCGTCGACCGCCCATCTTGACTCGAGCGCCCACATATTCCAGCGCCTGTTGCTGTGTGAAGACTCCAGCCTTGGTAGCCTCCTCGAAGTTGACGGCAAATGAGTCCTGGTAGCGGCCGTCGGAGCCACACACCAGAGACATGATTTCCAGATCAGTCAGGCCGCCCATAGCCTTGAGCACAATGACGATTGGCACTGCCTCGACCAGAATGTTGTGCGATAGCACGATGCGGTCCTTCTTGAACTGCACGTAGGTCTTAGACTTACGTTCGTGCGTTGAACTAGTCACAGATGCCGAGATGATGTTGTTCTTTTCATCCGCCTCCACAATCACACGATTCTTGCTCAGTTGCTCCTGAATAAGAATGACTTTCTCCGTGCCACCGACAATGAAGTAGCCACCGGGGTCCAGCGGACACTCGTTCATGGCCTCCATCTGTGAGTTGTTGGCGCCACTCAGCCAGCACTTGGAACTGCGCAACATGACCGGTATACGGCCCAGACGAATGTCCTTACGCACTACTCGCTTCTTTTCACGGGTGTAAGCAATATCAACGTAAATCGGTGCGCTGTACGTCATGTCGCGCAGACGGCATTCCATGGGCGTTACGTGCGTATTAGGCGGAAAGTCAGACTCATCCTGACGGTTTGGCCGTTCGACCCGGATATCGAGGAATCTAAAGAAAGAGAGAAAGTGTTAGATTTGTTCTCTGGAGATTCGTGCTACTACTGATACTAGAACATACTCTAGCCAGAAGGTGCTGTCGGCGTCGCTCTTGATGGTGCGGTTGGCTGCCACAATCTCTTTGATTTCATGCTCAACAAAGAAGTTGTACGAATCGATGTGTCTGCGTCGCAGTGTTTGTTAGTCGCTGTAATAATATCTTTATATGCAAGGCCATTATCAAGATCTCGAATAGAATCGAACTCACTGTTTCACTAAACCTAAAGACTTGACTGTTAGAATCATCATCCATTCATAGAGAAGTGAAAGCTCTGACAAAATCACATACCCTTGACCTTCAGAAAGGCCGGCAACAGCTGAAACTTATCCTCGCGAGTATTGATTGGATCTGTCAGCTTCTTGCCATTGTAAAACGGCTCAAGCAGTGCTTCGAAACCATCGTCCAGCACGACCATTTCTTCGGTAGCCTTGATCAGCTATTGAGGGCCGCTTTTCGATGGTAGATTGTATTAGATTCGCAGTATTAGATCGTCCGTTTTCGGTGTCAATTCGTACTTTGAGATCGTCAAGTCTGATATTTCGGTTTTAGAGGCTCTAAACAAAATAAAAAAGAAAACTTTCAAACGAAGCGCAAAGAAGATTTGTAATTCGGTCGATTAGCAGATAGGGAAACTACTTTTGGAAGAGCTTTTAGAGGTTCGAGAAAAGAAAAGAAAAAAAAATACGTTTTCGTATATTTGTAAATATCACGATAAATGCGCGCAGATGTATTACAGAAGAAAGCAGAATAATGGAACAAAAATACAATTCTAATAACAGTCACTCCTCAATATCGCGAGATTCTAAACCAACCGCAACTTTTTTTCCTGTATTTTTTTTGAAGCTTGCTCAAAAAAGTGACGATACAAGTCCCACTTTTGCTGCTACTAGCGGGGTGATAAGCTCTAGATGCATGCAGTCACGTGGAGATATGCATTTTAGGGTTTATATGAGTAACCCTACTGTATCTAGTTCTCTCTTCATGGAATAAAGTCATCAACTTAGCCAAACAAGAGTTCCACTACCAATGCAACGAATTTTGGTTTTTACGTAGTTATGTATATTTCGTCTTTATTAAGAGCCAGTCCCTCAACTTATACCATTAGGAGCCGTTTTTGTCACTCTAAGCTTGCTCACCGGCCAACGGAAACAGGAAAGCAATCTCCAAATCTGCAGCCATATATACAAGGAACACAATAAGCAGATACAGACCTCCATACAATATACTAGACAACATACATGTAGGCTAGAAAGGGAAAGGCAAATGCATAGCGGGAAAAAGCAACAGCAAGAGAAGCCGGAAACATGTGGATGTCAGGGAACAAGGTATCTACATATCAGAAAGAAAGTTGAATGGCAATATTTTAGCTGTTATAGCCAGCCTATCTAGGAGACAATAACAACAATAAACAACGGATAGAAGAAAGCAAAGGACCCCCGGACAAAAGAGAGCGAAAACAAAATAAACGAAGCTACTAGTATAAAGCATGCTGGGAGCCAAGTGTCGGGAGGAAGAACTCTCTAGATCCAGATATGCAGAGACGAAGAAAGACGAATTGACTCTAGGAGGCAAAGTGCGGAAAGATCAGAAAGCTCTAGGTAAAGATCTCCCGCGGCTTGCCATTCGTTGCCTTTACTCTTGTTTTTTGTTATTATTATTATTTTTTTTTTTAAAATCATTTTTATTAAGGTGGAAATGGAGCTCTAATAGCTAAGAAACAATCCCTGACCTGATTGGGGCCAATTCACAAAACAAGGATATGACTTGATAGAAGAGGGTCATCGTGACCAAGATTTATACATGTGTACATGTGTGTTAAATACAAGTAAGCATGTAACATAGGCAACATGTCATCTATTAGCATAGTCATTAGGAGCCTAAATAGTGACTAGTATGTAGAAAGAAAGAAAAACAAATGAAGAGTATCTCTTAGGCTAGGGTAGAACAATGAGAAGTTATTCACAAGGCCATGTGATCCAGCAAGACATTCCCAAACTCTCTCTCTTTGCCCAACCCAAGCCTGGGCTAGGCATGATGAGGTGGTCAGCCAGCCTCCAACCCAAGCCCAGTTCAAGCCAGGTTGATTTTCTTTTTAGTACCCAAGTTTTGTAATGTAATGGAAAGTGTGTGTAAATAAGAAAACTGTTTGTTTTGTGTCATACAGGAGACTTTTATTTTGTTTTTGCTCGGATATATCTTGAAAGGGGGTACAAAAATACCGCCCCATGATATTCTTTTTTATTATTTTTTTTATGCCAGGAGAATCATGATGTCTAGGGAGAATATACCTCTTTCAATATTTTTATTTGTTTCTTTTTACAAGTGATTTATGAATATGATTTTTTGTTGTCACAAACTGCTTTTCTGCAAGGGGCAACAGCCGAATAAGAAACAAGAAAGAAGGAGAAGAGGAAGAACTGGAAATTGACATACGTACATATAAATATGTATATATGTATAGTTGTATGTATGCATGTTTCCTTCTTTGATCGGTTATGGTGTTGTATAAGCGGACAAATGTATATACATGTAAGTTCTTATTCTTAAGCTTCTAGTAAGCCAAATTGGAGTAAGATATACCCGTAGCTGTTATCTATAATGGAGAGATACGGCCTCCGAGTGATAAACACTCCGATCTGCGTAATTATATATCCATATAGTCGTCGACAATGAGAATTATTGCATCACTATGTAAAGCATCTAACGATGGTAGGCACTTGGCTTCTTGGTTCCGACCCGATACGAAAGCTTTGACAGTTGAATGGAATGAAACGAACATCTGTGCTTGCTTGCTTATTTGCCTGTGCGTGTTCTACAGGTTTGTTTTACTTAGTTTACTG
This sequence comes from Davidsoniella neocaledoniae, assembly GCA_009806295.1. Classification (NCBI taxonomy): domain Eukaryota; kingdom Fungi; phylum Ascomycota; class Sordariomycetes; order Microascales; family Ceratocystidaceae; genus Davidsoniella; species Davidsoniella neocaledoniae. The sequence goes on from RHDR01000325.1 coordinate 15,807, forward strand.
TAAAGTTAGCAAGAGAACTTTATATTATCCAGTTTACAAGACGGGAAGGGAAGGGAAGGGAAGGGAAGAGAAAGGAAAGTCTGGAGCTTGGCCCTTGTCGCAAGCTGAAGTTTGTTGTCCATGTATTGTTTTGTGTGTGTTGTTTTTATTTCTTGAGTAAGGTTTTGATCTGATATTGGGTTGTATCGGATTATAAATACGACAAAGAAGGTTTACTAGCACTAGTTAGCACTGCTACAGTTTGCAGTTTACAGGTTTATTATAGTTATATGTGAGCTAAAATGCAAGCAACCACCAAGATGCGATGATACATTGCCCAGGGCGGATGATATCAGGCACGACAGGCTCGCTGCCCAAAGAATATTAAATACAAGTCTGGACGAGACCATGGGGTCATTCTTAAAGTCTTTAAGCTTATGCGGGATCGAAACAGCTTATATCAATGAGAGCCGGTCGCATTAGAGCAATGTACAACTATAAGTACATAGTTACCAGGAGAATATGTAAAAACTGAGCTGTTGCTTATGATCATTACGTAGCTGTGGTGAGAAGGCATAACGACATGTTTGAATGAGATGGGAGCTGCATTTGCTGGATCCGTTCGAACAAGGATATGCTGGGCTATACAGATGTCTTGATATATGCTATATTTATATCTATAATATAGTTGACATACATATGTAGTTCGTAGGCCAGTTCAGTCTGCCCTGTTCGTGCAAAACTTACGAAAATGCGCGTATACTATATACTAAGTATCAAGCGTATTTTATGAATACAGATCGATTCATAATGCCTATAACCAGAGTTTTGGCGGTCAGGTGTTGCTGTCGAGAAAACGAAGAAAAGAAACGCGCATGGCCTTTATTGGTTCTACGGCAGATAGATTTGCGTAAATATAAGTGTACGTACAAATAGATACAACTGGTTATATGCATACCTGTATGTACATATGTATGTATATAACCCATCTTTGGCAAGGAAGGGAATATGGAAGGAAGAAAGGGGTGTATCGGAGATATCAGTGGAAATGCGTCTGTACGAGCTATTATTGTGAAGAGGATGATTTTGCTCTTATTTATATCACTGCTACTCCTACTACTTGTTGTTGTTTATCGTGTATTTGTATATTGAACATCGCAATGCAGGCGGCAGGACGTTCTCCTGCATGAGCCTAACTGCGCCTTTACGCGGGGCGAGCTGGCTGGCTAGTTGGCAGGTAGGCAAAAGGCGACAAAAGTACTACTCTGACTTTTTTGCTCCCCTTCCTCTTTGTTCCTTTTTCTTTCTTGGCCGTTAAAGGTATATCTGGGGCTGGCATCGACCGTATAATAGATGGCCACGTCGAATGCTGACTCGGGCCAATATCTTGATACATACAGATATGTATCTCAATACGCTATCTTTTACGGTGATATAGATGATAGAACGAAAAAGGCTGAAGTGAACCTGGTTTACCTTTGTTGTTGAGTGTTGTATCTGTAGATTCAGAGTCAGACATTAGGTCTTAGTCTGAAGCATATGATCAGAAGGCAGTCAACGTAGCACATGTCTGGTGTTATTAATTGAGAAAAAGGGCATAACTAACTATATTTGTACTTATATGTATATACTGTGATATTGTTCCTAGATTAGTTACTAATTGTTAAGCCTATTGGCTTACTACTTGTGTGGTGGCTGATTTGATAGATATGCTAATGTAGGTACACATACTACTAGTGCTTCTATATATCAAGTATCTTACTATGCAACTAAACAATATATTTATATGTATATTTATATAATAATAGATTCTCGGATCGGTGGCATGACGAGTATCGAAGAAGTACCTAAAGGGGGGGTCATCTAATGGGTGGATGCAAGGAGTCCAAAACGTGTGAACTGCGAGAATGAGAACCCTAATACAAATATACCTATAGAGAGAATGGAAATGGTGTAGAAGAGTAGGCATTATCTAATATGTTGCTTTGTTACTCTTTGTTCTTCTCTTTGGCTGAGTGTATGATCGGCCGCCATTTCAAGGCTGCCTTGGGAGGGGGGGGATCGAAGTTTAGCAAAGTCTAACAAAAAGGTGTCTCCGATGTGAGGGATCTCAGGTATATTCATAGACCTGTCCGACAAGGATGGTAAGCCCCCGAAACAAGAGCAGGTCCCTGAATTAGAGCATCTGGATTTGGCTTGGGAGGGTGTTTAGGTTTGTTTGCCCTGGAAGGCATAAGCTTTATATAGTTGTAGTTGTAAAGATTACAATGTGTATGTAGCCTGGATAGTATAAAGAGAATAAGCTTGGTATTCGAGAAGCCTAGCTCGGGATCAGATACAGTCTGATAATCATAGATGAACCCTCAGATAAACCCTCAGATACGACATCTCGTGTTGCAAAAGAATAAAAAAGAGGCATCTTCTCTGTTTATTGACAAGTTTCAACGGCCCCTTTGTTTGCCATTATGTGCTGTATCCAGGCTATTTTGATGCCTGCTTAGTGATTCTACAGGCGCTAATGCGGATTCGGTTATAGTGTGTACTCCGCTATTACTACTATTATCACTATTATCAATAGTTCTATAGTGAGCTGTTCTAGCGCCCTTTTTTGCCTCTCTCTTTGCGTCTTTTTCCTTTGAAAGGAAGGATATTATGGGGGATAATTTTTGTGATTGGGTTAATAAGCTTCACATTCAAGCTTTCGCATCGCAATTGCTCTGAGCAGACGTTCTGCCCACGTTTTTTCTGGACTAGAGAGTGCAAAATGTAGGCAAAATAACGCTGTGAATAGCACGCAAAACAATAGTACAAATAGTACATAATGAGTTCTGTTTCGTCTGCCTCGTCTTTAACAATCCCAGTCGCTCTTGAGGGGGCATCAAAAGAAGGCTTTTATTCTTGAGTTTCCCTGGGCTGTTTTTACGGGTTTCTTGGCTAAGGCAGAAGCAGTAACAGTTTCTTTTGCACTTGGCTGTGCGGTAAAGGAAACTTCCATTTGTAGTAGCAACAAGCAAAGCAGTTGTTACCAAACATTGCAATTATTTTTTATTTTTATTATTGTTTTTTTTTACAGCGCCGTTCTTCTCTGTTTTGGCCCATTATCGCATAGCACTGCCTATTTTCTTCTCCCCTTCTTTACATTAATTATTTCTTTTTATTTCTCTATCTTTACATTGTCCACCATCATCAACTTATTTTCATCCCTTCTTGATTTTCTTTTTTTTTCTCTTGTTCCTGTTTTCCTCTCGAGGTTCTTTGTTTCCTTCTCTTTTCTTTCTTCTATTTTTCTTCTATTTCTGTCTTCTGTCTTCTTTCTTTTGTTCTTAGAATTGCTGATATCACAAGAATCAGCGCCTAACTCTATAGAGTCTGTCTTTCATATCTAAGCTTCGAAGCAAAGCTGCCTGTTCTTTGTTTTTTTCCTGTCTCACCATACCCGGATCATTCACCAATGTAGCTGGAGATTCTTGAGCTTTGTAAATTTTCTTTTTCTTCCATTGTTTGTTTAACTCGTCACGATCGGTAAGCTCTTCCAATTCCAAAATCACCTCCTCTCTCTCCCGTCCTTTGCTTGGGCAAAACAATAAAAAGTAGCACACAGCAGAGCAGAAGAACAAGCAAGCATCCCCTGGATCGACAATCCGGCCAATACATCCACTCATGCATTGAGTTACTACGAATTACGACGAGGACAAAGACAAGCCAGCCATATTTCTGTACATCTACACATCTGTGTAGCTTATTTGTCGATACTCCCTACATCTTGGCCTAGCAATTGTCGATTGAGGCATATATACAGATAACAGTGTCCAAAGAGACTGAATTACATACTTCGACGCCCAGACACACATACTCTTGCTCTGACGTTGATCACATGCTATCTGGCCGGCCATTGCAAAGTTGCAGACGTCGTATCATTGCAATTGTCATCATTGCCTTCAGGTGGCTCTAGTCAAAGACAATTCAAGTTTCCATCAGTTTTGCTGTTGTGTGCTGTCTTGAAATTGGTGCTCATAAGGTTGAGATCAAAGATCAGCTTCATAGTCTGAGATACAACCATATACATTTATTTATATATATGTATATACACAGCCCAGCCATTTATTTGGCTTGTCCTTCTCCTGTAGTTTTCCTGTCTCAGCATCAACGATCAAACCCCAGCCAGCCAAACAAGCATCTCTATGTTATACACAATCACAAAGAGATATCAAGACTTATTTTTTGGTGCTGAGCTTCTCTTTTGTCTTTTTTTCTTTGCCCCCCCTCGCCTTATCGTCCATTTATCTATTTTTGGTCGCTTGTTGACGTCAAGCCTGTCTGTTCTGTTTGTGTTTTTTTGTGTTTGAGCAGAAGCTTTGGCTGGTCCAACCGACGACATACTGAAGTGCACTATTGGACAGCCCCTCTATAGCCTTATCTTGTTCGTCTTTGATGCGATTTGCGATTTTACAGTCGTCATTTGAATTGTGTAGTCTCTGGACTCTTCTGTTCGTTTTCGTTCGTGGCTTTGCGCTATATTTTTAGTCTTGGACTCTCTTCAGTGCCTTGGTGCTCTGTTCTGCTTCTATAATTCTCTATTACTCCGCCCACCATTTCAGGTGACCCTGCTCTGCGCCCAGCACTAACTTTATATTTTTCCCACTAAAACAGTCCCTTTTTGGCCTTGTTTTTGCTCTCCCAACTTAGATATCCGAAGCCGATTATCAATCAATCCGGCTTAATTCAACTTCCCTTCGGTCTCTAAGCCAAATTCCCAACGTTTGCGATTTATTTCATTGAAAAAAAACCAACTCCTCCGCTCCAAATTTTATCCGCGATAAATCGGCCTACCAAGCAAGGCCCTTCGATTTCGATTTCGATTTCGACTGCGTCTTCTCCCCCTCAATAAGGAGTGCCTTTGTACAAGCACTGTTACTACTACGCCTTCTCATAATTCTACATTACACCGTAGCACTCTCCAACTGAAACTCTGTACATCACCCACTGTAAACGACCCTGTCGACGTCCATAAGCCAGTCAGCCAGCCTGCCAACCAGCCCGCCGAACCTGCGAATCTCAAATAGTCGAATCAAATAAAAGGGACTTCATCGTCTTTTGCTTCTGCTGCCGCTGCCCGAAACAGCAGTCTCTCTCTCTGCCATCTCGAATTCTACCTCGCCTACGCAGTCTAAGGAACATCGACGGATAAGAAGTACAAAATAGGCTCCCTTACCTTGACTACTACCTGGCTTGCATTGTCTCCTGCATCTGCACCGCATCTGCATCGCATCTGCAGCAGTAGCAGTAGTAGCAGCAGTAGTAGCTACGCCTATAGTACAATAGACCGGTAAACACACGCCCTTTGCCTGTTTATTTGTACGTCGGCGAGCCTTTGCCTCTGTCTTTATAGCTACGCCTGCTTCTGCCTGAATCCACACTGCGCTGATCTTGAACCAGAGTCGAAGGTAGCGTATATTTAGTTACAGTGCTACCACTACGACAACCACCACCATTATTACTCTATTACCGACGCCAGCCATCACCCGACAGCATAAGAAGTACCAATACAGGAGAAGCTCTCGTTTTGATACCTCTTTCTTTCTTTCTTACCCCCTGGGCTTTGCTTGTCTGCCTCTGCCTGTGCCTGTGCTGCTGACCGAAAGCAAACGCAAGCAAGTACAGATACAGTTCAGTTCTTGTTCTCCCGCTAGAACAACTTGTCTGTAGCCTTTTGTGTCAATTCGTTGCTACGTTTTTTTTCTTTATTTTTATAACTATTTTTGCTCATCTTTTATTGTCTTTTCAGAGTAGAGTCGTCAACTCTCGCCATCTCTGAACATCCTTTCCCCCCTTATTAGGTTCTTTTGCCGCTTTCTCCCTAATCGCCCTTGTCACCTACTACTCGCTATGGACGATCTACGAATGCGGCCCTCACAGCAGCAGTCAGGCCTGTCTGGGGATGCCCAAATGAACTCTTTTGGCACCCCTCCCCGCGCCGGCGCTGGCGCCGCTATGCGTATTCCTCAGCCCACCGGACACGACCAACGGACCGGCCTTCCTCGCCGCTATGCAGAGCCGGCCAATCGCGCTACCGGCATGAATCCTCTTACAGGCCGTTCGATCGATCCAGCGCAACCCGATTACAGCGTATGTTTGCTTACCCAGATCACAGTCCTACGCGGCATATATTCCTGAGTGCTAACATAGTCATTACATAGGTTGCCTACCAAAAAGTGCAGCTGCAGCTAGTATGTGCCCCGAATGCATCTTGCATTCCGTACTTGATATCGTAGACAACTAGGAACTAACTAATCATCCCACTAGCTCGAGAAGAAGCGGGCTGAATATGAACGCCTTCGCGAACAACGACGTCGCTTTGAAGCCGAAATGCAGCGCCTAGAAGAGACCCAACGCCGCGAAGAACAAGAGCTTGCCCAGCTCACTGAAGAGATGCACCAACTCAATGGTCACCAATCTGAGCCCACGACCCCGCCACATGAGCGCTTTGAATCTGGAATATTCTCTAGCTTCATGCCTCGCCCTAACCGCTACTCCATGTCGAACGTGGCTTCTCCGCCGGGCCTTTATAGTCGCTTGGCCCGCACGTCACTGCTTCAGTCACATCATGCTGGCCTGGGCTTGCAGCGCAATCTTGGCTGGGACGAACCCAACACCTTTCGCTCTGTGCCTGTGTCCCGCCGTAACAGTGATGACGAAGAGAAGGAAGATGCTGTTCGCCAGGACCCAACTAGCTTCCGCATGAACAACACGTAAGTTTCCCAGTAACTCATAACACTTGCTCTGCTGGCTCTATCTCGTTTACTCTTTGTACTAACGCCATTGCCTTTCCGTAGGACAAACCGCTACTCTATGCCTGTAACTAGCCGAAGCCGCATGTTGCCAACTGATATGGAAGGCCTGGATCAGGCCAATACTGCTAGATTTCTGTTCGGCAATGAAACTGCTGCTCTAGACCCTGAAGCTGAATATCAATCTAATGTAAGTGGCTATACCCTCCTTGTTAAAGGATTCGGACTTTGTTTCCCTGGCCATATTCGTATCGGGAAACGCCGGTATTTTGGTGGCTATAGGACGGCTTTGCTCGTAATCATCTTATTGAAGACACTACCCGTCCACTTCTTTATGTGGGATTTATCACAGGCTGCTTCTAATGGCAAACAAATATCAACAATGTTTCAATACGTCAACAGTTCGCTAACTACATTCTTTTCATACAGGCCTCCGGAATTGAGATTGGCTCTAGCAAGCTCAACTCTAGTGATTCTCTTGGTGGTAGCGATTGGGGGTTCCTTAACCGTAATCGATCCGGATTTGCTAGTCAGCCTATCGGCTCCTCTTCTGTTCCCAACTCATTCCGTCATTCGCTCGATCTCAAGTTCTTGACTGAGAACTCTGTCGCCGATAATTCGTCAATTACTCCGAACCCGATCAGCCCACCCAACGGAATCTCCACACCTGGTAGCAAAATGAACTCATCGACTGATAATCACTCGAAGGCTCCGGGTTCAAGCAGCTTGTTCAACCCGATCTCGCGTATTGGTATGTCGGCTCGCACCAACAGCCAGCTAGGAGGAGAAAGCATGCCTTTGTCCCGGGAACAGAGTGGATCCTACCATGGGATCTCCAATCTCCATGCTGGCGCAGCTCCTTTCGGCCCGACAGGCGCCCAATCCAACCCACAGGCCACTTCCACTGCTCACGCCTTTTACTCGGCGGGCCCCGGCTTCAATCCGGCTCCAGGCTCCCAATCCAGCAATGGCCTGATGCCTATGCTCAACATGGGAATGCAAAACATGAACATCGCCAGTTTCCAGCCTGTTCAGTCGCAACCGCAGCAGCCAGCCCAACAACAGCAACAACAACAACAACAGCAGCAACAGCAGCAGGCTTCACAGACATTCTCGGCTACCACTGGCTCAAACCATGGCCATAACACTGCTGCCCAGGCTTCCAGCACCTCTCAGGTTGCTTTCCCTAGCCCCCCTCATAGAGATAGCCAGGCTCGGGTTATCCAAAACCGCCGCCAGCAAGACAGCGAAGGTGAGACTGACCTTTATAACACATCGACATTCTCATTATCTCAATGTACTAACATACTTCGCCTATCAGCTAACAACAAGTACAACAACATGCCGCTCGAGTCCGTTATCGGCCAGATCTACCAGCTTTGCAAGGACCAGCATGGTTGTCGCTACTTGCAGCGCCGTTTGGAGGAACGCAACGCCGATGTCACGCACACTATCTGGGCGGAAACTAACCAGCACGTCGTTGAACTAATGACAGACCCCTTCGGCAACTACCTATGCCAGAAGCTGCTGGAGTCTTGTGGCGAAGATGAGCGTACGGCCCTCATCAGCAATGCGTCACGTGACATGGTGCGCATTGCTCTCAACCAACACGGTACACGTGCCCTGCAGAAGATGATTGAGTTTGTGCACACCGATGTACAGATCAGCCTGATTGTTGAGGCACTGCGCTACCGCGTAGTTGAACTGATCCAGGACCTCAACGGCAACCATGTAATCCAGAAGTGTCTGAACAAGTTGAAGCCTGAGGATGCGCAGTTCATATTTGATGCCGTGGGCCACCACTGCGTCGACGTTGGTACTCACCGTCATGGTTGCTGTGTTCTTCAGCGGTGTATCGACCACGCTAACGACGAGCAGCAAAGCTGGCTAATTGCGCGCATCACCGAACATGCCCGTGTTCTCGTCCAGGATCCGTATGGCAACTACGTGGTGCAGTACATTATCGACCTCAACGAACCTAGCTACACTGAGCCCATGGTTGCGCAGTTCCGTAACTGCATTGGACCTCTGTCTCGCCACAAGTTTTCGTCCAACGTGATCGAGAAATGTATCCGCTGTGCTTCGGAGGTGTCCAAGGATATGATTGTCGAGGAGCTTCTGAACACTGTTGAGCTAGACCGCTGCCTGCGCGATGGCTTTGCCAACTATGTGGTACAGACAGCATTGGACTACGCTACTCCGGCTAAGAAGACTGACCTTGTCGAAGCTATCCGGCCTTTACTGGCTGGCATTCGCTCGACTCCTCACGGCCGTCGTATCGGTGGACGTATCAACCAGATTGATAACCGCGGTATGACTCCCAACGATGGAACTGGCAGCCAGACCCCTCTGCGTGGAAACTCCAACAATGGTGGTAGCCAGAGCCAGTCTCGCGCCATTAGCTCGTCTAACACTCCTGGTGGCGGTACCATATCGCCCGCCAATGCAGGCACTATCGGCAGTAGCATGTCGTCGACTGCGCCTTCTGGTACGACTACGCCTCGCACCAATGGAGCAAGCAGCTCTGCCAGCTTCAACTACACGAATGGCCTGGGTCTCGGCAGTAACGGCCCGTCGCGTCTAGGCTCGGGTCGGGCTAGTGCCAGTGGAGCTGCTTCTACATCATCAACCTCTGTTTCTTCCAACGGCTCCGGAAACAACGAGAACAACGAGCCGCAGTGGATCTAGACCATGTGTACACTCACTAACCCACCCTTCATCACCTCTATACTCTCTTTCTCGCCAGGATATACCTGTATTCTCTATATCTTTAAGCTGATCGTGCTTGGGATATCTTACTGAATTCGATCCCCTAATGGCCCTCCCAGCCTTGTAACACTATATTGCAGTGCCTTCTGTTTCTGTCCCATTCATAGTTGCTTCTCTTATCGAGGACTAGACCGGGGTTTGACCGATATGATTTGACGAGATACTTTCTTTTTAAAGTTCTAAGATTATCGATCGATATGATACCCGGATCAACTTTGCTACTAATAGTTTTACGACTTGGCCATGACTAGACATGATTTCTTTTTTTTCTTCTTTTTTTTCTGCTAATTTCATTTTATTTCGCTCATGCGTTTTCTGATACTCTTTTTTCTCTCTCTTTATTTTATCAACCAGTCTATTTATTTGTTATTTTTTCTGCTAGAAGAGATATTTCTTGTTTTTTATTCATTCGCCGCTCTCTATTTATCCTCGATTTTTAACGTCCAACAGCACTGAGACGCTAAAATCGCGAGACATGATGTTTTCTTTCTCAATTTTCTCGGATTTTCTTTTTTCTTTGACATTATTTTCTGTTAATTTTTTACTCGTTATTGCAAATCTGAAGAAACACATGTCTTGTGTACAACCAACCAACCTATCTTATCTTGCTTTTTACTTTTTTTTCTTGATTTAGTTATATTTTTCTGTTTATTCGTTACTTTATCTTTGTCACTAAATCTGTATTCTTTCTGTTCTTTATTTTTATCCCTTGCATTCTCTTTTACCTTGACTTTGACTCACATATCTGAGCCATATTGTTCGTTACCCTAAGGATCACCTTCCTATTAACTCCATATAAACTATAGAGAAAAAGAACTCTTTTCTCCCTGAAAGCTCTCTATACTATATATGTTGTTGTTCTAGCTGTTTCTTGGAGTTCAACAATTCCCTGTCTTCTATTATCTTACTATTTTTATGTATTGCCTAGGAAAGTCCGTTGCGCTTCTATCTACTTCTTTTTTTCAACATTAACTATTGGCATTACTTCTAGTTTCATAACTTTTAGTATTTTCTACCTATTTCCTAGTTTTTTTTTTGCTTTTTGATTTACTTATTTTACTGCTACTACCAATATGTCTCTTGTACTTTTTCTACAATTTTCTATCTATAACTAACTTGAATATCACCTTTTAACTATTTTTGCTGCTTATAATTATGTTGTATAATTAATTCGACTGTACGATTGTTATCTTGTGAAAAAATTTAAAATGTATGTAAAAAGTAGTCTAAGGAGATGCCGACCTCGGCTTATCGGAACAAAAAAAGATGGCAAGCATTGAATTCCCAACAAAGACGAGATGACAAAGGAAGGAACTTATTGAAAATAAAACAAGAAAACAAAGAATGCAAATATTACTCCTTGATATAGCACAAAGTTGGAGAACCTTGTTGTATTTAGACTTTGCAAACAAAGAAAAAGGCTTGGACTATTTGAATATGTTTGGGCGGCTGACCGGTATACGGAAATGAGCTTTTTGATTATCATATTATCGTTTGTAATGAAATAGTATAAGATGTGAAACGTTTTATAAGTATCATTCCATATGGGATGGGGACGGTACGAGCGTCTTGTACTACTTACAACGTGCCATTGTAGTTTGTATTGTTTGTGTATTTACTTGCTTATATACCCATATGAATTATCAGTTGTACCCTCTTGAGAAATGTATCAGAAGTATTGTTCATCTTGTGTTAGGAAGATACACGGTAGAGAGGTGGTCTTGTTTCACTAGCCTCATATACGAATAGGAAAACAAGCTGATATCTTCCGGAATTATCACCAAGTGATAGAAGAAACATAGAGGTTTCCAAAGTTTGGATCTTGAAGTTGAAGAAGTCTCGGTAGTTTTAGGGACTTGCTAGTAGTAACTATACACAATAGCTATGCATGTATTATTCTTTTTTTTTTTTTTTTTTAGTTTAGTGGATCGATGTTGACAAAAGACCAGAACTTGTGTCGACTAAACAAAACTATCAAGGTTCCTTCTTTCTTGTGTCTATGGAATTTGCTTGGCCTGTCTATTTTATCGTTTACACAAACCGTCTTTCCTTTGTTAATTTCTGAGTTGGATGCGGATGCGAGTTAGTCCGATAGAAGAAAGTTATGCTTATCAATGCCTACACATTTTGGCTTGCCATGTATAAGAATCGTAAGATAAAGATAGATATAGTTATACTATACTGTGATAATTGCAAAATAGAAACAATTACTCAATGATTTTACCGTAATCATAAATCTGTGACACTCTTTGAGAACAACCTAGAATTTAAACATGCCGCTCTCTAACTCTGTTGATTTTTTCCCCCAAATATATATGAGTGCTTTGTTTTATATCTTCTACCGTTTTGTAGATATTGGATGAGATCCTGGGCTTATGTTGGGCCGAGGATAATAAAAATACAGAATATCGGGGAATCCGGAACTAGAAGTGCCGTAATGTTGGAATGACATATAAACATTCACGATTAGCTAGCCCATTCTCTTTTGATTTTTGAGGGTACATGATACCAAGGCACAATACTTTACACAGTATTTACTTATATATATTTCGTCGCTCTCATTTAGATACTTCGTTCTCTAGATCACTGCTCAAAATCTACTAATAACTCTCTCATTCCTTGCCCATTTTTTTATCTTTCCGGGATCAACGGAGGCATCGATAATCACAAACACTATGCCTAAGAACACTTCCTTCACTTATCCCCAAATTACATGTCTCAAGCAGTCTTTATACCCTCGTCTCTCTCCATCTGATTCATCTACCAACATTGAATCTTGCTCTGCTTCTTTCGATTCAACATCATCATCAACCTCCATAGCTTCCTTATCAGGCACTATCTTAGAGACATCATCTTCCAGTACATCGTCTACTTCAAATTCTACAGCTTTATCACTACCTGATAACATGCCTCGAGGCGGGAAGGATCAATTTCAAATTGACATTGGAGACAATCATGCTAGTGAATTTCTTGAGGTGAGACCTTTGTTTTTCGGCTCTTTCCGGTCGCATTATCCCCTGTTTCTGTCTTTTATCTCTCTTCATTTGTCCCTTTTTGTGTGATATCAGATCATGAAAGCTAATTGGGTTATATTGTTTAGTTACCAAGTCAACATGGTCAACGTGGTGGCCATATCACATGCTGGAAAGAACGCGGTAGTCGAGAAGAAGAGTTTCTTTTGGCGGTTATCGGCGGGACGGAAGGAAGTGTAAGTACTAATTTGAGTTAATTACTGGGTGTAGATATAGTATTCTATAGAGGATAAAAGTCGCTAACTTCGTTGGTTATAGATCAATTGGAATGTCGCTGCTTACTTCTTCGGTAACACTAAGGGCGCAACGTAAGTGCTTTCCCTTTATTGAAATGTCACTCTTACTAACATAGTCTTCCTTTCTTCTCTTCCTTTTCCTCTTAATTAGTCAGAAACGGTTCGAGCGCTTCCTCCAGGCGCGTGACTTGCTCGTGTCCGACTTCTGGGTGATGCGCGACCAGGCTTACCGCGCTGTCGAACACCTGAAGAACGCATGTGGCGTTGCCGAGCCCGGCACGATTGCGTCTCGCGCATTACTTGATGATGCCTCACGCGCTCCGCCACTCCGGCCTCCGCCGCGAGATATGGGCAGTATAGTCATTAGCGGACGAGCGGCTGGATCTGCGGCCACAGCTGCTATTGCGAGCATTGATGCTTGCTCTAGACAACCAACAACGACGGGTAAAAAGGGAACTGGCAATGTACCAGTGCATAAATCAGGACGTGGAGGTGTGGCTGAAGAAGTGTCGCCATTCCAGCGGCTTAGATACCAGGGCCAGCAGCACTACCAGCAACATTGCCAGCAACAGCAACCACTCTATCATGCCCCAGATAGCCAAGTATTTCATCGCCATCACCACAGCCTACCACACCAGCATCAAGCACACACTATGTACATGCTACACCACCAGCCCAACCTACCAGCTAACATATCGTCGGCTTCCTTCGCCGGCTATTGGCCGTCGGTCTCAGCATCTCCGCCCTTGACAGCACCGTGTACGTCGTCTTTCGAGCACGTAGTAACATATCCGCTTCTTTCAACGCGGGATGAAGTTGCTTTGAAGTTAGAGGATGCTGCACCAACACATACGTCTGCGGTGGTAGCGGCCATGCCGACTTCGTATGCCATGTCTGCAATCCATCATCATCAACTGCAGCACCATCACCCCCAGCAACAACAGACACAGTGTCTCTGGGGTGCGTCACCATCTACTGAATTCTCGAGTAGTGATGGTAGTGGTGGTTATGAGTATCAGTATCCTGGCATGTCGATAAGTGACCAGATGTATTATGTGCCTCCTTCGAGTATAGACTTCAAGCGAGTCCACATGCTAGATGGTACAGACGAAGATGATACGGCAGATTTCGCCAATGTCGGCAGTGTCAACGGGAAGCTTTATAAGCGGGCAAAGACACATCATAATCCTACAGTCAGCACATTTGATATAGCGTTGGTTGACCCTACTCTAGACGTAGCCCCAATGACGCCACCAGCCGAAGAAGATACACAGCAGCCCGAGAAACAAAGCCAGGGCCAGAATCTAAACAAAGACTTGCTCATGGACTGTGCTAATGTTGCAGCAGCTGCAGAAAAGATTCTCGAGGTACTTCAGACTCAATCCGTCGATGACTGTGTAGTGGTACCGCAACACGATAGGACGGAAGACGATGATATTGCCCCTCTTTTGACTCCATCCAGCACCACGAGTCCATCGTCAATGGCTGCAGCAGTAGCTGTCTCTCCTTCTGCTGCTGCTAGCACTAATGAGAGATCAGATCATAAGTTGCTCAAGTGTCTGGTGGATGCACAACGGGATCACAAGGACTAGAGCTCACTTCATGCTTTAGCATTTTATCCGTAAGGGCTGTTTCCTTTTGAGCTTTTGATATGTGTGTTTACGGTAGATTTGCTGTTTTCCGAGACATTATTGTTCGTTCTCGGATCGATTGGATGGATTTTTTTTTTCTTCATTACTATAGTTTTTAGTTTATTATGATAGTTAGATCTTATATTTATGCTCACAAATTAAGAAAATAGAATTATTGCGCGTAAAAGACAGTCAGGTAGTGAAAGGTGGCCATTGTTATATGAGGGTTTGAACAAGAGTACAAACCCTTTATGATAGTTGCTATAAGCAAATGTTACACAATTTACATTAGCGATTACACGAGAGGACTTACCAGTGCTTGATACGACTAATAATGTATGATGCTTCAATGAATAGGATAATTCTTTTTCATATTGAACTGAAGTAGAATGAAGCTTTCGGTAAATAGTCTGTTAACATGTGACCAAAATGGTAATAGAGTTCTTGCATAGCAACCAGAATACATCTTGGGCGCACCTTCCTCAATATCGAGCACGTGAACGTTGACTAGACGATGTCAAACTGATTTTCTTCTTCTGATGGGAAACTACCACGTTCGTCTCCTACAATCATCCACGATTTGGCTGCAAATAATCTAATGTGGCAGCCTAAGAGCCTCTTAAAAAATCTTCTATGAATCATACCTTTTAGTGTTTTTCATTCGGGTTGCTAGTCCGTGATATTTCTAGCAGCCGACCTTTTATCATCAAATTGTTTGTTTTCAATAATCAAAGTCTTTCTTTTCTTCATACCTCTCCATCGATATTCATCAAAAGTTTTCCCTCTTCTTTTTTTTCATAAGTCGCATCTCTTTACTTTGTTCGATCTTACAATTCTTATGCTCATCTTTGACTAGCCTTTACTGAACACAGCTATTTTGACTGTTTGCTATCCTTTCATTGATTACAACAGGTCACCATGGGCAACAGAGCCCAGGATAATGGTAAGCATATTTGTCATTCTTTGGCCATCGTCACGCTATCAGCCGACGGCATCTTTCCATAGTATCAGTCATTTCTTAAAGTTCTTATCACTATAGAAACTTTGTGAAGTCTTTGACCTGACAGTTACTATTGCAGGTTGACCTTGTACAAAATGAAACAAGGATTTCCCCATAACTCTGCTAATATATCGTTTTCATAATAGGCATCCTTCTATCAGCTGCCACATACAAACCAGGTTCTGGAAAGTGTGCTACGCCAACACCGCCTGGGACACCAACACAGCTCTCACAAATCCACTATGATGCAGTCTATTCGGACAAGAATTCCATCTCGCCCCCAACAGCTTTCCGTAAGACAAGCATCGAACTAGCCAAACCACATCAGATCAAGTCTCTGGCCTCTCAGCTCGTGCCTGGCATCATTAGAGAAACTCTGCCGCCGCCATGCCTCCAGTTCCGCACGAGTCCATCGAAGAGGCTATCACCAAAGCGTCGTCCACAGCCTATTTTCATCCCGGCCCAGGCGCAGCCATCAAAGGAGATACAAAAAAAGGCACCTCTGGAACCGGGTTGCAGTAAAGACAACGGCTTGACAGTTTCGACTTCATCGTATCCACATGATTCCACTATCGATGACGCACCGAGTTCGGCAAACAGCCAAGAAACTATCCGCGTATACATTGACTCGCGCGGCAATGCTCGTCCGTTGTTAGAAACATCTAGTTCTATCCAGGGAGCCACTTCTTCCATCACAACGGAATCACCTCAGGCTACTCGCAGCCACAAGGTCTATCCGAAGCTTCACTTGAAAGAAGATCCATTCCGGGCTTCCCCTGTAGTAGCCAAACGCCTAACCACACCTATCTCTTCGCATTTTCCTGGCTTCACTGGAGGCTTTGACACTGTTCACGAGGTTCCTAAACACGACTGTGAAATCAATGCCGACAAGAATCAAAATTTGAACCGTCCTATGCGATCAGCGCCCTTGAGCTTTATGTCAATTGAATCCAATTCTTCGCTGCCGGAGCCTGGTCGGCGATGGTTTTCTGAAAACTCCAAAGAGAAGCAATGTCAGAAATTAAAAGGAGAAGACAACTTGACAGAAAGTCAAAGCTCCATCCAAAATGGCCAAGTATCCCCCTCTCAAGAGCAGCCAGACCATAAGTGTTGTCCATGTGTCACAAACAGTACCATTCAAGCCCTTCCACTCCAGTCCCGTGTTAAGATGCTGAGACTGGGCGGGATGACCTACAACCCAGTCGAGATCCGACTCATGGCATCTGAGATCCAATCCAGCCGTAACAGTAATGAGCTGCCATTTAGCACGGCGCCGCTGACAGATCCACGCAACGTTGTGGAAGACTGGGGGATACTACAGATGTTACGTATGGCTCGCGGTGATCCACGCAAGACGCCTTCAAGCGCCTACGAGCGCCTACGCACCGAAGTAACACGTGTTCTCAACGAGCGCGATTCTGATCGCTCGCAGAATGCCGCCGAAAACGTGGCGCAAGAACGTATTCGTTTCTTCCTCGAGGTTGCGACCAAGGAGGACTCGGCTCTGCGCGAATACATCGAGCGTCAGGAAGCTACGGAAAAGGAGCGATTGCAGTTGCATGGGCGTATGCTGCGACAGAACGACCAGCAGATACAGAAAAGGGAAAATGAGAAACAGCAACGGACAGACGGATCTGTCGCTACTGCCGTGGGACTAGATCATACCTAGATGGTATCTAAGAAACTGCAGTATCAAGCGGAAAAAGACGAAAAATACCTCATTTCTCGGGGCTGTTACAAAGAGGAAATGCCCAATAGTGCCGCACACGGATCTGAACCTGCTATGCGACAGCTTTCAGACAACAGCTTTGTACAAGAGTCAGCCGACGAGTTTTTATCAGCAGCAACATCAACGCCACAAGTTACGACAATCCCAGAAACAATGACAGTAACGAGAGACAATCTACGACTAAACAAGATACATTTGATAGCTCGTCATCTACACTCAACATTCCCGACAATATACGCAACGCGGTACGTCTAGCCGTCGCCGAGATCTTGCGGCCCTTGCAAAGCGTACTAGGCCAGACTACAGAGATGCACGAGTTCATGGCAACCTGGCGTCGTGAAATGGCTGATCTAGCAAATATACAAGCAAAATCAATGGAGAGAATCGAAGATGCCTGTGAAACAGCACAGACACTTGAGCAGACGACGGAGGTAATGGTCTCGGCACAGCTAGAGAATGCACTGCATGAGATCAGATATGCTCAGGCGGAGGGTATCAATGGACTACAGTTTGAGGTGATGCGGTTGCAGGACCAGTTGAGACAGAAAGTCCAGGAAAAAGTACATGCAGATGTTGAGGATGCGGTGGATGAACGTATGGAGGCGTGGTTGAAACAGTTCAATGATATGGCAGTCACAGGACATGAAAATGAGTAGGGCTAGGGTTTATTGGTTAGTGGTGAATGGAGTGTAGCTAGGGTTAGTTATCTGAATTTTATGGTCATTGAGCCAAGTTTCTAAAAGGTGCATAAATACTCGAATACTCATAGATAATACTAGAGTTAAAAGCCATGAGACATAAAGTAATTTTGTAGATTCCTTTCCTTTCCTTGAGGGAGTTCTTGGGTCTTCGTGATTTGTCAGCGACATCTCACAAAACTTAGCTTCTTCCGCTTCACATTTTTTGGCCTTCACAACCCTTGACCTATTAGTATGGTGACACAAACCCTGGGTTAAATGTTAGTTGGACTTGTTATTCCGTCTAGTGGGAAAAAAATGAAAGTGGAAAAAATCAACTAATCTTGGTCAAAAGTTGATTGAGTTAAAAATCATGACTCGTTGAAGTTATATTGAATGTATACATGTGTATAAATCTCGAAGATCATGTGATGATAGCGTGACATACAAATAAGTTTATGTACAGGATATGGCTCAAACGGCAGGAACCAGTTGCACATGGCTTGCAATGTAGCAACGGATAGAACACACAGGTGGTAATTACCGCTTCGAAAGACTACACTGCTTAGTTTTTCTATTCTTTTCTTACCGTTTTCCCCGCCAAAGGTGGTACCAAAAAAGAGAGCAATGGTATAAAGGAAAAAAAAGGCCTGGCCCGCAAGTTTTCGTCCATTTTCTTAATAAAAGGTGAAGAAGAAACAAGAAGTGGGGCTGTAGAAGATTCTCCAATTTTCGCTGACTGTCCGATTTGACAAGGAATAGGCAAAAATAAAGAAAAAAAAAGTATTTTTTTTTTTCTAGCCGGCCCATCATGAAGAACTTTCAAAATCCTAGAAGAATTCTTTCTCTTTTTTTTTCTCTCTCTTTCCTCTTCTTCTTTCCTCTTT
>RHDR01000326.1:0-34170 GCA_009806295.1 Davidsoniella neocaledoniae
GGGTGTATTAATATAGAATTGCCGTCATGGACGGACATGTATTGCCACAAGGGTCCGGACGAGACAAGTAAAGACCGAGTGTTATTAAAAGAAAAGCTATTGTGAGTGAGAAAATAGAAATCACCAATGATAGAGAGACAACAAATGAGAAAATCCTTCGGCTAGTAACACACTTCAGGCTAGATATCAAGTATATTGGTGTATTTTGTGTCATTGTTGGCTGCTGCTTCTACAAACTTCGTCGACAATAAGAACGGCCCGACTCGCCTGTGAGATTCTCATTTCTTTGCCTCTCATTCTCATCGACCACTATCACACTTCCATCTACTATCTTCCATCTTCATCTACACGTCCTCACTTCTCATACTTAAGGACTCTGTATCCGCACTCAACTCTCCGGCTAGAGTTCTTCATTCCACATCGATTTATCTCATCCATCAACAATACACCTAAGCTGTGTCTATCCGGCATACAACATAACATATATACATATCACAGTGACAATTCATCGTGATACCGACAGTATTCTACTCGCCAATAATAGTTTCATCTTAACTTACTCAACACATAAACAACCGCCATCATGTTCGCCCGCTCCGTCAAGTCCCTTTCCACCTCTACCCTCGCCAGAGTTTCTGGTTCTGAGATCAGAGCTGCTCACACTCTGTATGGCTCTCTCCGCACCAATGCTCCCATGCAGCTGACCAGAGGTAAGCCATAACCTAAACTCATGCCATTCAAGCTATCCATGATAGTGGTTCATGTGTGCAACATAGAAACATCAATACTGACTTATCAAACAATAGCTTTCCACAGACACGCCCCTGCTCCTGTCACCGCAGCTGTCCCTGCTACCTCTCGCAAGCTTGCTCAGCTCACCTCTGCTCCCGTCTCTGCCACGGACGACGCTGCTCAGTTTGCCCAGAACATCGATCCCAGCGCTCTAACTGAGGAGCAGCATGAGGAGCTGCTGCTGGACGTCATTGCCGCCGATTCCCAGAGCTCCGAGTTCAAGGCTCGCGAGAATGTTCGTGTCATCCGTGCCCCTCTCATGCTGGCTGAGGAACACCTTGACACCTCGTTGACTTACAGCACCCTTTGCGGTGAGGGCAAGATGAGCTGCCGTCCCATTATCTTCCTCGACCAGAACGAGGGTGCCCTTCTGGGCTACTACCACGTCGGCCGCCGTCTAGCTGGCCACCACAAGATTGTTCACGGTGGTTTCCAGGCTATGCTTCTGGATGAGTGCATGGCTCGTGCCTCTTTCCCCCGTCTGCCAGCTAAGATCTCCGTCACTGCCAACCTCAACGTCAACTTCAAGGCCCCCGTGCCCGTCAACCACTACATCGTCCTGCGTGCCGAGACCAAGAAGGTTGAGGGCCGTAAGGCTTGGGTTGAGGGTTCCGTCACTGATGCTCGCACTGGCGAGGTCTATGCCACTGCTGAGGGTCTTTTCATTCAGCCAAGATGGGCTGCTAAGATGGCTCCCATTGTTTAAAGCCTCATTCAAGCTTTAACTTGCCGTCTTTATCGAGCTATCGGCGACGATGCGACTTGACTCCGCAGGTCGGGGCCGAATGATCATATTCGTCACAGCGATCTTATAGGCCATGAACCTAGTCCAACGATCACGGTTCTCACACCATGATCTCTTCGCATATAATTCGTGCCATCTTTAGTCAGGTGTGACCTGAATCAGGTGGCATATGCTTCACTACACATGTAGTGTGTGGCACAGACGTGGTGACAGTTGAGAGAACAACTCTCCAAAAACTGTATCCTGCGCTTTTATGACCCTTATTTCTTTTGTTTTTGTTTCTTTCCTTGGGATACGCCCTGCCGAGGCAATCGACTGGTATATCAACAGTTGATCTATTCTTACTATAGCTCAATGCCCACCAAAAAGGTGAAGTGAATATCGAGCTGGCGGGCCCGTCGAATCAGCGACGGACTCTGTTCTTTGTTTTGCTCTTTCTATTTGTTTTATTTTGTTTTCGGAATCAATTGTTCTTTTCCCATAGACTGCTTATATGCAGTGGGCAGGACTCGATGACACTCGTTCGTCGACAGACTTGGATATTCTTCATGACCTTCATAGTTAGCTAGTTGTTTTTTTTCTACTCTTTATCAACATAGTATATCTAAATGACCATCATCTTAAAAATGAAAAATTTGCTAGTAACATGGGAACGTATTGTGTGAAACGAGTCAGAGTAGTATTGCCGAGGGGGGATAGGTTCAAATATGTATAACTTACCTGAGCTTATCACTTAACGAACATTCATACATTAAGAATGTATATATTCACTTTGAGATGTGATTTTATGCGTTACATATATAATTTAGCAGTTATGTAGCCTTGAAGATGTTTATTTGTTTCATTGATTGAATCATTGATTGCATTGGGACTCAATTAGCCTGTTCATAGTTTGGATGATAGTCGTTTGAACCCTAACTATGGACTAATTCTGGCTATACCATCGACCCTAACCATAAGGGTAGGTCAACGAACTAGCGGGATTGTTCAAAGTTCTCATGTTCTTAGATGACATATTTTTATCAATCACGGCATATTACGCCATTATGATACTAATAAATCAAGTAACTGTCGTGCTCAAGTCTACTTGCCGTGTTATCAACGATAACTTGGGAGCCTGCTAGTAGCCAATAGCTACAAATCGCCTACTCGGACCATGCACGGGGTTAAAGAAACGCAAACTCCGGTAGAACTACATGGACTTAACAAAGCTAGTCTGGGCTTAAGACTTGGAGGAAACGAATATGGCGGTAAAACCCCAAGAGACAGTATCCAAATATCGCCTGACTTTCGAATATCTAAGCCTTGCTCAAGAATGTTGCGGGTGCAACATTGTAGACAACGTAAAGTCCGGCAGTCATGTCTTAAGTCGAGATATCTTATTGAACGGAATTATAGAATGAACGACGACTCCGTCTCCTGACAGTGATAGAATCGAAGATGTCGTAAGGTTTAGCATTGAATGAGTTATATATAAATACACTCGCCCAGATACGTAAGTAGATATCTAACTTGACTTATGATCATCAGTCAACACTGTTCACACTTTGATCTCTGAAACTCAACTCAATCTAAACTTACCCTGACTACTACTTCTCTTTTTAAGACAACAACAACAACAAACTTCATCATGGACCCCAAATCCGCTCTTCGTTTCTGGTTCGCGACTCCTGATGCGCCTCCTACTGAACTTGGCCGCCTCAAGCTCATGTCGGCCAGCTGTGGCCTGCGTGTTTCCCCTCTGATGTTTGGTGCTATGTCTATTGGCCAGGCATGGACTGAGCTGACAAACGGTGTCTCCAAAGAGGAAGCCTTCGCACTGCTAGATGCGTATGTTGCTGCTGGTGGCAACTTCATCGACACTGCCTGTGGCTACCAGAATGAAGAGTCTGAAATCTGGCTCGGCGAGTGGATGAAGGAGCGTGGAAACCGCGATCTCATCTTGATGGCCACCAAGTTCAGCCAGGACTATGCGTGTAATCGTCTCGGCAAGGGCTTGACTTCCAACATGTCTGGTAACACACGCAGAAGCATTCATATTACTCTGCGCGATTCTCTAGCCAAGCTGCAGACGGACTATCTCGATGTGTTCTATCTCCACTTCTGGGATTTCAGCACTAGCATCAAGGAGGTCATGGATACTCTGCACTCTCTGGTCGAAAGTGGCAAGGTCATGTACCTGGGCATCTCAGACACTCCTGCTTGGGTCGTTGCTGCTGCCAACACATATGCCATTGAGAACGGCAAGACGCCCTTCAGCATCTACCAGGGTCGTTGGAACATCAAGGTTCGCGATGTCGAACGGGAGATCATTCCCGTTATCCGCCACTTCAACATGGCCTTCTGCCCTTGGGACATTGTGGGTGGAGGTCTCTGGCAGTCCAAGGCTCAGCTGAAGGCCAGATTTGCTGCTGGTGAGCATCTCCGTCGTGTCGCCGGCGATGGTTCTGCCCAACTCCCCGAAGATGCTGCTATCAGCGAGGCATTGGAGAAGGTTGGTGCCGAGCACGGTACTACTAATGTTCAGTCGGTGGCTTTGGCATGGGCCTTCAAGAAGGCTGAGCAGCTCAAGATCAATGTGTTCCCTCTTGTTGGCGGTCGCAAGGTTGCGCATCTGCACAGCAACATCGAATCTCTGGCCCTGAAGCTCACTGATGAGCAGATGAGCTACCTCGAGTCTATCTTCCCCTTTACTGAAGAGTTCCCATACACCTTGACAGGCCCTGACCCGAATGTCGAACCCTCTGTCAGAAGCCGTGTCAACCTTACTGCCAACATGGACTGGCAGATTCCCTTCCGCCCTTAAAGCCGCGAAGCTGTCTGTGTGCTAGCATGAAGCTGAGTGTATGATTTGCGTCAAAAGGTATCTCGAATTATGTAGTCAAGTATCAATAAATCCTTTTCTTCACGATTTACAGACATGTGACATTTATTCGCTATATGAAGGATATGAGCTAGATAGTTTGTTTCGACCATATTGCTCTTGGTTGACGAAACTATATGTATTGTGACTTATATTGAAAATTACATAAACTAGAATCACTGCGACTAGTCCAACTGAGAATATGGATTAAAGCAGATAGCATTTAAATGTGAGCAAATGTGGTTTTACGTATTGAATTCAATGATGTAACTTTAGCTTTTATTTGTGTGCGCTCTTTTATTATCCTCACTGATTTGATTTGGTTATATTTAACGTCTACCTAAATCACTAAGATCATACGACGCATATTATCCTCACTATACAACTCTATACATTTATAAAGGACTACGAAAGCCGCGTCTTTCCAGATATTTCGGATTTTTTCCTCTATAGAAAGGCGAAAGAATTATTCTTGCGATGTCGGACATGTCTTCACGTAATAGAAATTATGACGGGATTTGGCAGTCGACGGCAGCTTTTGAAGCTTGGATGCCGAAGGCAAAACCGAATCGGTGCAATGCAGCGTGTTAGTGAAGGGAGCTTGTTACAACTAAGAAGCTTACATATATGTATGTAGTTTAGTAGAGATGAAATAAAAGCCCGCCAATTATCGGCTTTTGCATACATACACTAGAAGGATCCTAGCCATGTATTGTCTGGGGTTTCTCTATCTTCCTATCTAAAGAGAAGGGCTGAGTGTGCTGGGTTATACCTGTATGGTATAACTTGGAATAAGCCGATGATGTTGTAACGGCTAATAGCGGCTTCGCCCCAGAAAGGAAGATAAAGAGAGGTAGCGGGTGGGCCACGTGATGCTTGTGAGTTACTACATATGTTAGTTGCGATAAGAAGCGCCATCTGCTGGATAGCCCATGTCACCTGGAGAACCCCACCAAGATGGCACCCTGTCTACTACTCTGTACTATTTGCTATAGTCGGCAATGCAGGTTAGCGTGAACTGGGTGCTGCGATTTCTGCTATACTGGTGCAGTACGAAGTGATTGGAGGGCATACAGCACAAGCGAGATTCTACACATGTACATGTAAAATCAAGAACGGCTGGAGGTGATCTTTGCGAAGATGTGACACCAGTTAGCATTGCTCGATCTTGTTGTTTCAGGGCTAAGCACCATTTTGCCATTATCTAGTTCATCACTTCGTTTCCATGAAAAAAAAAATAAGGTTTCCCAAGATGGCACTAACACTAAGAACAAATCCTACAACTCAAAGTCCTGGTGCAATGCCACCGGCGGCTTAGCAGGCCTTTGTAAAGCCGGGACTAGCGTCACGAGTCTTAACCCCAGTTCATGTTTTTCTCCATCGTCTAGGTGATGAGAGAACTCATAGAGATTACTATAGCAGTGTGCTACACAGACTTATTTCTATAGGCTTTGGGATCCAACGGTTGCGTGTTGGTTTATAATGCCCTTCGAATGAGGAAACCAGGTACGAGTGAAAGTGAGGGTCTATTAGTCTATTAGTGGCCATAGCCGGCATAAATATCGTAGTATTGAGACTATCTAGGCTGTCGGGGCGGGCGACGGCCTACTGCTAGATTCAGAGATTTTATATAGATTTTTCTGTTTTTTTTCGGTTGCTTTTATATCACGTATTTTTGTGTGTGTTGCTAGTGTAGAAATTACAGGCATTGTTACCCGTAGGGGTGGCATATCTGTAGTACATATTACATATATACAATGTACAAATGAATGTACAATGTCAGCAAATATTGTTAGGGAAAGGTTGGCATCGGATAAGTTACATATATCGAGAAGCAGGGCCAGATGGGAAGGATCTTCGATAGGGACACTATAGCCATCGCCTTTTGCTAGAATTTGCTCTTAAGCTCTGGAATGCCCAGTCACGGCTTTTGTATTCTTTTTCAGCCATCGTAACAACCTATCCTTGTTTCTCTGTAGGCGTTTTCTTTCCCTTTAGTTTCTTTCTGCTATAGCTTTGATTCAGACCGTGTTGACTGACAGACACGCTATCAAAAAGAAAGCCAACATCTTTCAAATACTCTTGATCTTTCCTTCACAGCTACAATGGTTCCTCGGATGCTTCCTAGAGCTTCGGCTTCGGCTCAGCACATCGTTGGTCTCAACATCGGCCTTGTGCGCTGTACTAACAGCACGCGCTTCATCACCACTCCCACTCTACGCTTTGCCTCAGCTCACTCGTCTTTTGCTGCGTCGTCATCGGCCACAACTACCTCGGCACCGGCTGCTCGTGAAATCCACTCTTCCGCTTCGAAGGAATATGCCGTCGCTATGTCTGGCGCACCTCCTCCAACTGCCGGAAACCCAGTCGCCGCTCCCGAGCCGCTTTCTGTGCTTCCCTTGTCCATGATCCTCCGCTCCTTGATGGTCACTTCTATCTCGTCTTCGCGTCTATTGCTGCCTCCATCGCTAGCCATCATGGCCGTCTTGGCTAACTCTGAGTCTGCGCTGCTGAACCCCGACAAGAACCCTCTACTGAAGATGGCTATCAAGAACACCTTTTACGTGCAGTTCTGTGCTGGCGAGACCGGTGAAGAGGCTCGTGCTAGCATCCGCAAGCTCAAGGACATTGGCTTCAAGGGAGTTATCTTAGGATATGCCAAAGAGGTTGTTCTGACTGATGAACAGATGAAGACTCTAGCCGATTGCACTGGTGCTGGTGCCGCTGAAGCAGTCGAGAAGGAAATCAACCCATGGAAGAACGGTACTCTGGAGACTATTTCTCTAGCAAGCCCCGGCGACTTTGTTGCCCTCAAGTAAGAATAATCCTTTCTATGTACAAAGTTGGCTACTTCAGCATGCTGACTACTATTTTCTAGGTTCACTGGCGCTGGCCGCCAAGCACTGTACGCGCTATCGGAAGGATTGAACCCTCCTGCTGAGCTAACTACTGCTATCAACGAAGTCTGTGATCTCGCTGTCAAGCGCGGTGTTCGTCTCTTGTTCGATGCCGAGCAGGCTCGTCTGCAGCCTGGAATCGATACCTGGACTCTCGACTACATGCGCAAGTACAACACAAATTCCGATGATGCCGTGATCTTTGGCACTTACCAGGCCTACCTGAAGCGTACTCCTTCCGTCCTTCAAGGTCACCTGGAGGTTGCATCCAAGGAGAACTTCACTGTTGGTGTCAAGCTTGTCCGCGGTGCTTATCTAGGCTCTGATCCTCGTGAGCTGATCCACGATACCAAGAATAACACTGATGAGTGTTACAACGGCTTAGCTCGTGCCATCATCACACAGTCTTGGAATGAGCCAATGAAGAGCCAGCTACCATTCCCCAAGACATCTATCGTTCTAGCCTCTCACAATGCCGACAGTGTTCGTATCGCTCGTAAGCTTCTTGCCCAGGGACAGGCCAAGAGTCGTGTTGCCTTTGCTCAGCTACAGGGTATGGCTGACGAGGTCAGCTGCGAGCTCCTAGTTCCCAGCAAAGACGCCGAGGCCCAAACTACTGATCCTGCCCGCATCCCAGAGGGTTACAAGTATCTCGTCTGGGGATCAACTGGAGAGTGTATGAAGTATCTACTTCGCCGCGCATACGAAAACCGTGATGCTGTTCAGCGCACTGTTGAGGGCCGCAAGGCCATGTGGAGTGAACTTGTTCGCCGCGCCAAGAGCTCAGCTGGCATCCGGGCATAAGCCATTGGCCGAATTGATATATAAGCGTCAAGCTTATTTATTGTCTTTTTTTTTTTTTGTCAAAGCCCACTACTCTCCTCATGTACCCTTGATATCTTGATTCTCAAGGGTTTAAAATCACAGTACATTGTCGGCTACACATCGAAGTATAGCCTATATCTTTTATCGGTTGGCGTTTCGCATCATCGTTATCTGATTTTATTTTTTCCTTTTTGTTTTTTCTCGGGAGGGTTTATCTTCAACATTTGCATGGCGTATTATAGTATTGTATTTCAAGGTTATCATTTTTTGTCAAATACTCAGGACGCAGATAGTTTCATAGCATCTCATTTCAATATACCTCTACTTGTCAACTCTAAATACTTATCATCGTCTGACTATATTTTTTATTATTAATCATTGGGATGAGAATTTAACATAGTGTATCATGTTAAAACCAAGATAAAGCATTGTAAACTAAGAACTCTCCTAAATACCCTTAACAGCCATAGCTCCAACCACGAGAACCTTAGCTTTCTCGGCTCTTTCAGCAGCTGGAAGCTTGGCCATCCACTGAAGTCCATTCAACTTATAGTACTTGTTGACTTTTTGCCAGTCAGTAAGTTCTCGTATGCTGCTGTCTGTAAGTAAGATGGCATCGCCGTCAACGACTTCTGATAGATGAGCCCAGATCAATTTTGCTTGGTTCATAGGCGCTATTTTGACCACGAGAAGAGACTTGCTCCTAGAGCTGATTCCGAAGCGTGAGTATGACTCAGAGATCTATAAAGTTTAGCATATAAGTCATAAGTATGTGTTCGTTAAACTAAGTACGGTTATCATTGTTAACTTACGTTATTAGATGGGTTAAGAGCATTCACGACTTCTGAGTGAACATTTGCAGTCCTTAATGTCCCGTTAAGATCTGACATTATGGCTTTGTGAATGGCGGCTAAGGCTTGAAACCTTGAAACGAGAATTCCGGCATCAACAAATGTATACTCGAACTCTTCATTGTGAGAAAGAAGTTGTTGGTGCAGATGCGCCGCATTCTTCACGTCCTTGAATACGACAACGTGTATAGCGTGAGACTCGGGTAGGTGTTCCAGATTCAAAGACTCGAGCTGGGATGTAGACATTCTGTCGTGTTATTTCTGTATAAGTAAAGTGAAAGACCGCTCCTCAAGAAAAAGGAGGCCGGAAAACAAGAAAATGAGGGGAGAAGAAAAGCCGTTGATGGCGATTGTTAGCGTTTGGCTATTTTTTTCGCCATTACAAGGTGGAAATAACTCGACTTTTTATAGCCTACAGCGTTTATAGCTCTAGGGACAACCTATGAAACTACAAAAGCAAATGGAGAATAGATATTGATATTAGCGAGTGGATGACTGTTGGTGTTGTAAGTTCAGCTTATGGCTGATGATGTTCACTAAGTACAAGGAAAGAAAAGTTATTTGCTTCTGCAGCCGACCGTGCTATATCATAATTGCGCACAGTGGAAAAGTCTTACTCATAAGCGTATAGTATGTACGTCTATTTTCGTGTTGTTCATATTTCATTTCCCCACACTGTGATACAAATTGCGGGGATCTCTCAACAACAGCAAGAGCCGAGTCATTTCGATGACTTGAGCTGAATATACATACATACCTTCCATAATATACTATTTCAATTTGACATAAGATGAACTCTGTAGTACCTGCCAACATCGACATCAGATAAAAACGAATAGAGCTGACACCTCGACTGCTTAAACATATTTAGAGTTGAGATCACAGGTGTACGTTATGATTATGTTGTGTAGGTAATCTCGATATTTATTGTAGAGAAGGATATTATGCAGTATATGTCGTACGTACTTCTATGCTCAAGTACTAATAGATGTTGTTGTAGTTGTGTTTTGATGTAGTCGTGGTATGTATATTAATCGTACAAGTGGCTGTTTCTGTTTGATTCTTTTATCTCAACCCGGTAGCACTTTTTTGAAGAATAAATTTAACCTTCTCCCTCTCTCTTCGCCTTGGTGCCAACTCTCGACTTCGATTGACAAACAGACGAGGCCCGCTAGGTTCTGGTACAGGCGGCGGTGTGACAATCTCTTGACCCTCTGGAATACCAATGCCACCAGATTCGTCGTACCCATAGCGGGCTACAGCGCCAGATTTCACCCATGGTTCAAGATTGCGGCACTGGCTTCCGTCAAGCCATTTAAGCTTTGGACAACCATCCAAAAGACTCTCGACGCCACCACCAGTGACGCGCACACAACCACGTACACTGATGCCCTCAAGCTCACTAAGATGCAGCGCCACACACCCCAGGCTGCCATCACTAACAGCGCTGCCGCAAAACGCAAGCCGAAGATCTTTTAGACGCGGAAGGCCCAAAGCAACGACTTCAGTACTAGTGTCCGAAAGAGCGCAGCAGAAGCTAAGATCAAGATGTGTGAGGTTTTTTGCTGCGTTGACAAGTGCAGCAACTGCATTGTCCGAAAGATATGTGCAGTCAGCAAGGCACAGATGCGTTAAGTTAACGAAGCGGAAAGATGCCCAAGAATGGAAACCGGCATCTGAGATGGTAGTGCACCGTGTCAAAGTCAGACTTTCGAGGCGAGACGAAGCATGTAACGCTAAATGAGCCATCGACCTGTCCGTAATATGCTTACAATACGACAAGTCGAGCTTCTTCAGCTTTGGGCAACCTATTACCGACCCCGGGGCTGATACATTTGCTGGTCGTTGCTGGGCCTGTTGCTGGTCTAGCTTGTGCTTCTGAGGTAACTTCTTGTTTTTACTACTCGCAGTAGCTATACGTCCCTGAGGCAAAGCTTCCATGGATTGTTGTTGCTCAGGCACAACCCAGCCTGTAACACGAACAAGTAGATTGTCGCCAACCTTTCGGCAGTTGCTCCAGTCGATTTCCTCCATGTCCTTTGAGTATTCACTCATCTCCAGGATCTGACTAGCCGATACATCCCAGACGGAGCGCATTTTCCAGCATCTCACATTACGGCCGCATCTTTTCCATAATGCGTTGAAGCCGTCATCAGTCAGATGGAAGCAATTGCTGATATCGATGTTGTGAGGTCGATGACCAACGAATGGTGCCAAAACATCCTTGACAAGCTGATCGGTGACAATTCGATTAAACTTGGCCAGATCAAGACTGAGACAAACTTTGGGTGATGTAGATAAGATTCGTTTCCAATGAGCACAAACTCTTCGTCCCCTCATGACCTCGGCAATATCAAGCATCCCAAATACCAGTTCTAGTACTGGATCAGGCACCGGTTGTTCTGTCGATAGTCGTCGTTCCGGCAGTAACCGCATTCGCTTGGCAGGTAACTCATCAATATCGGGTGGTGGTGAATATATGGGCATCATTTTTTGAGGGCTAGTAGGAGACATAGTCGTGATGTCTTTCGATAACGGATGTGTTGGCTTGGTCAAGGTGAGTCCCATGGTAGAAGAAGAGTCGGCTGGCGGAGTTGGTGGTGCTATGGAGACCTTACGGCGGTTACGTAGATTTTCCATATCGACGCTCAAGAATGGGTCAGGGTCAGGCGTCGAGCGGCCTTCTTTGGGGCAGTGATCCTCCTTTGCCGGAGTACCAGAAAACATGAAGCCGGCAAATTGGTCCGCAACATCCTTATTAGTACGTAAATCAGGGCCTGATTGTTTGTTACCCGATGTATCGGGAACATCTGTCATGACAATATCTCCATCAACAGACTCAACGAAACGCTTCTTAGCAGTCTCCTCGACCTGATTTCGTATATCTGGAGAGCAGTTTCGCCATAACTCGTCAAGTGCGGGACCAGGAATCATGAGACACTCAACAGTTGTGATTGCTCTAACGGTCGCTGTGCGTTTGTGTGCGAAACCTAGACTAGCAACCTCTCCGAAATATTGGCCTTCCCGGAGTCGCGGTCTTTGAAAGTAGCCTAGTCTCACGTTTAGCCCATTTTGAGGATATGCTTCTTCTGAGGCGCTATTATGGATGACTTCCGCCTCGCCTCTTACAATGAAGTAGATCTCGTTACCAGGTGAGCCTTTCTCGACGATGTCGGCAAATGGAGAGTATGTCTTGGGCTGGGCACTCAATCCTAAGATGTGTAGAGTGTCTGTCGGAAGTGATGAGAAGAGCGGTAGTTCCTTGAGAGTAGCCCGAATACTAACTACCGCACTACCAAGTACACTACCACCGGACGGGTCTTCAATAAGGCTGGGGCTGGGCGATTTGCGCTTTTTTGGATTTACTGACGGTGAATGATGCTCTTCACGCGCGACGACTCCCGAGTGGGAATTTCTTGCCTGTTGCTGCAAAAGTGTACGTTCTTGGCGCTTCTTTTTCAGAATGTTGAGACGCTCCTGTGCCTCTTCTCGAATCAACTTCTCCATCTCTGGGAATTTAGGTAGCTCAACCTGCAAGTCCTCTTTTTTCAAAGACAGTAAGAGACACTTTGTTCGGGCCACGATGGTTGCGGTGCGCGGTATGTTCATGAGAATTGCGATCTCCCCAAAAAAGGCTCCGGGTTGTAGTTCGGCGTATACGGCCTCACCGTCTCTTGAAGTTACAGCAACTACACCTCTCACAACCCAGTACATAGCCTTGGCTTCGTCGCCTTCGTGAATGATGTGATCAGAGGGTGTGTGTATTTGTGGTTTGAGGTGTTGGCCAATGGCTATAAGGAATTCTTCGGGGGCAGAATTGAACAACGGGAACGATCGTATGCGGTCAACGAGGTCCAATGGCATATCACGGATTGTCGAGGCTGTCAGAGGCGAAGGACGAACAGGTCGGGTCGGGTTAGATTCGACATTGAACGATCGAATCAAGGCAGCGGGGTCTTGCGGGTTTGACTGGTTCTGATGGTGAGCTAGCGCTCGGTACGCAGAGCTTTGGGAGCCTCTCGGTCGTCTCATCGTGAAAGTAGCAAAATTTCGAGAAATAAAAACAAAAAAATAATAAAGGCCCGGTGATGGGAAAGACGTGTAGGACCGAGGCGAGTATGATACGATAGAAAGTCCCAAGAAGACTAGATACCAAGAAACAAAGCTCGGCAAGTGTCAAACGATGCTATACCAGCATGGTCTATCCACTGGTCAAGGCACAGCAAATTCACAGAGGAACCCCCGAGATTGGGTGGAAGATAGTCCAACTAAGTGGGTGTTGCAATGACGACAAGCTAGAGCTATTAAGGATGATAGATTTCTTTCAAGTCAAAAACTTCTAGAACGCGATGTTTTTATGCGATTCAGCAGGGACCTTAGGACGCACGATTCGTCCCCAAGGAAAAGTGTCTGTTACGTTGTCCTTCCTCACCGGGCAAAAGGTCGGGAGAACAAACAGCACGGATCGGCGAGTGTCTGTGAGATCAAGGAGATTGTAGAGTTTTAGGGCAAGAGGAAGAAAATGAAGATAGTAGTTGAATAGGTGGTGACTTCGAGTCGGTACAAGGTTTTCGTGATATGCTTTTGTCTCAATAAATCAGCATATGTGTATATATCTAGCAGTACGAGAGAGTGTGTTCCAAAGTCTTAATCGGTCGTTGAGATATGTCGCGAAGAGAAGAGTTTAGGGCTCGGGTTGCATTCGGTGCGCACGGATCGCGCAAAAGTGGCGGGCAGACAACGGTAGTTCGCCTACACAACGAAGTCGATACTTAAAGATTACACTAGAGCAGAACAATTGGCGAAGAGGCTTTGGAGGGGTTGTTGTGGTCTTGGATGAATGTTTGTCTGCCAGCCTGATATGTTCTACTATTAACGAATGTCTAGTACTTAAGTAGTTTCATTCGTTGACAGCTCATACTAATGTTTATGTCAAGGTTTATTTATTTTATTCAGATATCGAGTGTATTATTTGTTCGTTAACCCAAGCCTTGTGGATAATAGTTGTTAGCTTACAAGCACTATTGATGACTGATATTGACAGATCAAATTTCTGTGAATACTGACTTACAAAAATTAATGATAGAATAGATTGCTTGTTTCTTGTGTTATAAAGATACAGTAACTATACGATTACAATGCATGATCTTCTGAACGCCAGGATATAAACAATGATTATCGGTACTTGGTGATTATTTTGTTGTCATATAATGGTTGTAACAATTTGAAGAAATTAATGAACAGCGCAGAAGCAAGATTCTTCCACTTTCACACATGCATGTCAAAGGAGAAGCGGTTCAGTTATGACAAGAGCCAAAATAGGTAAAAAATTTAGAGATGAAGAAGATCAGAACTAGGAGGTAAAGCGAGACGAGACAGACAGGATAAGGTTTATGCAGACAGAAACATGGTCTCTGTACTATACAACTTGACAACTTTAGCGGCAAAGTCAGAAGGAACGACGGGCGCCCATGTTGGCGATGTTTGCAGCGGTCTGAGCTGCAATTAACCTAGCGCGGGGCTTGAAGTATTGGCCACCACAAGCAATTGACTGTAGTTAGTTGTACAACTAGCTATGCTGCTATCTATTCAAGCCGCTTTATCGAAGCTATTTTCGGTACGGGTAACAAAAGAAAGACAAAGTAGGGCTTAACAGAGAGAGGATTTTACACTCACTTGGATTTTTGCTTCTCATAGTCTCTTTGGAGGTTAACTACTTCGCGTCAAGTTCTGAATTATTTCGCGAACGATAAATTATTAGGGTTGGTATATGCATATAACCCTATAATCAGGCTTTGTAATACCACGTGCTGTTTTAGGGGGAGACATCCAATGCGGTTTAACGGAAATAGAGTGATCAAAGTGCAGATAACGAGGCATTCCTAAACTCCGCTTTTGCCAAAGCAATAATCTGCAACTGGCTGTTTCTAGCTATTTCTACTGGATGACTAAGCTATTTTTTCTGCGATTGAATCCGCCCCCGCCCGGGACGTCACTGATTTATTTTGCCCATTTTAGTGAAGAATAGAGTACTAAAGTAGGCTGGCTATGCTGACGCTACTGAATATATTTTTGTGACTATCTTGAATCATCACCAAATTCTTGCTATATTATCTGCCTAATTGCACATTAAATCATTCACAAACAAGCGTGAATACCATTTCCTTTCCTTTTATTTTATACTTCATCACTATTAAACTTTGTCCATCGAACCGAAATCGAGTATACACAATCTCGCGCCTATAGTCGCACCCATCCTCACTATGTCGTTCAACATTCTTCTTCGTCAGACTGCTGCCGGCCTGCCGAAGTCCCCGTCAGCTCTATGCAATGTTTCCGCTCGCGCTTTCCACTCGAAGCCATCGTCCTCTTTCTTCACTAGCCGTGCTACTCAATTGAACGCTGTGACTCGCCAGTCCTCTCGCTCCGGCGCTAGATTCTATAACCAACAAGCTTACCAACAGTCGGCACCAGTCCAGGGAAACACCGTCCGCAAGCTTCTTGTTGGTGGTGCTATCTTCGGTGGTACCTTGACTGCAATCAACTTGGTCTTTAATGGCGAATCTCGGGATGGAGGCATTCCCGCCTTTGAGCGTGCCTATCTCAACGATACCTTCATGCACACTGGCCTGGGTGTCGGTATCATCGGCTTGACAGCTCACCAATTGATCCGCTCTGGCTTCGTCTATCGCATCATGGTCACCAACCCTTGGGCTGTTGGTCTTGGTGGCCTTGCCCTCAGTTTCGGCACCATGATAGGTACTCGGTCTATCCACCCTGACAAGTAAGTATCAAGGTCTACAATATTTCAGCTTTTGTCATATATAGTATGTTGCTAACGAAGTTGGTCTACTTTTAGTTATCTCCCCAAGTATGCCCTGTGGACAGCCTTCAATGCTACGCAGGCTGCTATGATCGCTCCCATGTTGGCGTTCATGCCAGGAGCTTTGATTGCCAGAGCCGGACTCTACACCGTAGCCATGATGGGCTCTCTGTCTGTTGTTGGAGCTACCGCTAAGGAGGACAAATACCTATACATTGGAGGTCCTCTCCTCGCGGGTGCCGCTATTGTTGCTGCTTCTGGTCTGGCCCCCTTGGTGATACCTGCAACTGCAGCTCGCACGCTCGCACTTACTGAAAACTTGTGGCTATACGGCGGTCTGGCTGTCTTTGGTGGCTTCACTTTGTATGATGTTCAGAAGGTCATGCACCATGCCCGCCTTGCCCAGCGTGGTGCTATGACACGTGATCCAGTTAACGAGTCCATTTCTCTGGAACTCGACTTCATCAACATCTTCATCCGCATGGCTCAGATCCTGATGATGCAATCCCAGCGCCGGAAGTAAATGCAAACCTACCCTAG
This sequence comes from Davidsoniella neocaledoniae, assembly GCA_009806295.1. Classification (NCBI taxonomy): domain Eukaryota; kingdom Fungi; phylum Ascomycota; class Sordariomycetes; order Microascales; family Ceratocystidaceae; genus Davidsoniella; species Davidsoniella neocaledoniae. The sequence goes on from RHDR01000326.1 coordinate 16,337, forward strand.
CAGCAAGATTTTGTGAACAAGACATGCAAGTTGAAAGAATACATGCATCGATATCCTTGGGGGATTCTTTTATTTTCCACACTGTCTACTCGATGTTTCGGTCTACCTCGTTCATAGTAGTGAGGAGGTCGACTCACTCCACTCATAACCTTTTTCGGTTCGCTTTCTGTTGGCGAACATTCATGTTGCCTCTCATTCTTTTTTTTGTAAATTAGCTTTCATTGTACTATCATAAGGGAATAACCACCAATAATCATTTTTGTTTCTAATCTCAGCGAGTCAATTAACCAAAAAATCGAGTACTGCTATCATATTTATGTTCTTGAGCCCTATATCAATCTATGATAGGTTGGTAAACTTGCGCACAAAATGACTTGGGCACTCATATCCCTTCGGGTTTATATGCAGGTAACGCTGGTGGTAGTCCTCTGCGTCCCACCACACTCCAGCAGGCTCAATTTTGGTTGCCAAGGGCTTTTTCCACCACTGAGCCTCAACAGCCTTGGTTACCTCGATGGCAGTCTTTTCTTGCTCGGGCGAGTGAAAGAAGATGGCACTGCGGTATTGGGTACCGACATCAGGTCCTTGACTGTTGATAGTGGTGGGATCATGCATCTTATAGAAGAACTCAATCAGAGTCCGGTAGGAGACAATAGTAGGATCAAAAACAATCTGTAGAGCTTCGGCATCTGTAGATTTGGCGGTGGTTAGCTAATGATAAACCGATGTATAAACACAATAACCAGTTAAGTGGTATCAAACATAAATCTAAATTTCAATTTCATTGTAGTAAGAGCGTAAAGAGGGCCAAACACGTACGGTTAGTTGAGCCACTGCAAACTTGCTTGTAGCCAGGATGAGAAACATCGCCGCCGGTGTAACCAACAGCACAATCTATCAATCCTTTTCCTTCACCAAAGTGGCGACGGTAGATGTGTTCTACGCCCCAAAAGCAGCCAGCTGCGACAGTAGCCTTCTCGGCTCCATCGGGGATAGAAGGCCCAGACGAGGAAAGTGATCGGGCAATGCGTGTGACTGTGGAAGCCATGGTTTATATGTTGTCAGATAGTAAGATAGATGCTTTTGTTTGAATATTTATATCTTGAGAATAAGATAAGCTGTATAGACGAATATATATGTGAATGGATGAAAAAACGAAAGAAGAGTGAGATGTAATGATGCTGAGTCTTCACGTCATTTTCATAGTCTCTTTTGAATTATAGCCTTCATGATGACGCTAATGCGGGGCTATAAGTGCAGAAATCATAAGCGCCACAAAACACTAATAATCCGTTCCTGTCACCTGAAACAACCATCAAACGCAATGAATATCGATTGCACCGCCTAAAGCTCATACATTAGACAAAAAATAAAATAAACATGAGCGCGTTATCATTGAAATGAACTCAATGAATGAGTTTGAAGCCTCCGATACGGGGAATCGAACCCCGGCCTTCTCGGTGAGAGCGAGATATCCTAGCCCCTAGACCATATCGGATTACTTTAAGTGATTTCTGACCAATCTGACGATAGTGGGAATTATAAAATGCATCCTCCGGCGTCGTATAATCTTAGTGATCCAGGTAGACGTTAGATATAGTCAAGTCAAGTCGAGTCGTTTTGCATGTTGAGGAATGAATATGAATGCCAATGTGTCGTGTGGTGCCGACATTGCTCGTTGCTTATAGGGAAGTGTGGAATATAAGCTCTTCGGGATTTGGGGTCTGAACAAGTAGAATATATGGTTGTGTCGAACGGAAGACGTCAAATATCTACCCGGTAACCAACCGGAGTTGTATGATGTTAGAAATTTAGGTAGGCATGAAATATAGTCAAGTAAAGTTAGTCCGGAAGGATATCAAATAATTGTCCTACTTGAGTCCAGAACATACTGTCATACTGCTGTGAGATAACAGCAGATAGACACACAATAGATCATGTCAAATATCTGTTTGGTAACTAATGAGACATCCTATGATCTGCGTGAGTTTAGTCGACGTTGAATGTAGCAACAGTTTAAGTCAGAAAGAGAGAATGATGTAATAGCCATATTCATGATATACCATGATAACGCCCTGACGGTCGAGTCTCTCGTGGTAGACCTTGGAATATCCCCGCTACCAGAATATATTCTGAATATCTTCTTTTCATTCGTCCATAGAGGGCTATCATCCATGATGATTATGTCGCCTTGTTCTGATATCCAACCCGAACCAAACCCGCGAGAGCCATTTGAGCTATCTTAGATAGCTATATGTCCCACGGGAGGCATATTCCACTTCTAGCTCTTGATAATTCCCCTTAGGATAGGCTGCTGAGAACAATCAATATCGGAGCCGTGCTTGTACTTATAAAATAGGGTTGATATTGCTATGTTGTAACTAGATAATCAGTGTAATAATTGGTAGTAACTAGCCAAGAACCCTGACAAATAAACATTATCGTTACATCCAGAGATTTGATACAAACTGTAAAGTAATGCGTTTCACAACAAAAGTGAGATCGGATATACACTCACGTACTATAAACATTCATTACACAACTACGAAACTATCTACAACCACAACTATTAACAAAGCATGATGTAATAAATTACTCAGCATCGAGTGGGCAAACTGGTGGCCGATTATCTACTTGTATGCCGCCTCTCTTCTTTTCGGATGTATCAGGGAAAGGAAGAGCCCATCCACCTTCTATATCAGGAATAGATAGCCATAGACGAAGCAATTGCCGACGAGGGGCCGGTGGAAGGAAGTCTATAGTTAAAATATTTGTTAGTAATCATGAAATAAAGTGTTGATAGCACAGCGATGGGACATACCTTTGTAGGCTGTACGGGCATGTAGAAGATGTGAGTTGCTGACAAACTGAATGTCACCAACTTCTAATACCATGTGAAGGGCAAGTTGTTGGCAGGTTTCTTCCAAGATGGTCATGGCACGAACTTGGGCATCACTGAGAGCCGGTACAATGCCCTTTTCAACAAAGCGACCTAGAGAGCGTACATAGTATGGATCCCACTTGATATAGACACGCTTCTGGCTGCTGTTTTCAATGTAGAACACAGGTTGACGGGTGAATTCTTGCTGTCCTTGTGAGACTTCACCCTTACGATCGAAGTACCATATCGGTTGAGTGAGTAACTCTGCAACATCTGGATGTTCTCTCTGTAGTGTATTCCAAACATTGTGAATGCTGACAATATCACTCTCGCCACCTTCCTGGGCCCGATGAACACAAAGAAGTCCTACGATATCGCCATCATCGGCGTGGAAGAATTGGCGTGCCGTTGTACGGTAGATGCGTACTTTATCGATCTGAGTCGGATCGTCGCCGACATCTTTCACATGGCCCAGGACGTGGCCGCGACCATTCTGAGATACGAAGTATCCGATGTATGTACCGAGGCCCATATAGGCGACGGCGTTCTTATGGGGTCCCCATTTATCAGCTGGAAAGCCTTTGAATAGAACAAAACCCTTTCCATCAAGTAGGTCCTCGCGAATCTTTGTGAGAAGTTGGCCGACCTTAGGTAGTAGGAAGTTACTCTGTGGTGATGGTTATCCAATTAGTAGATAAACTTGGGAAAGCGATTAAGATAAGAAAATAACATTGGGAGGCCTTGGAGAATATTGGAGCTTACTAACCTTTGAGATTCCAGTTAACGGAGTTCCACTTGCAATAAAAGCATCAGAAGCTTGGCCGAGCTCTTCAATCTCGCCGGCCGTGAAGTAGTGTGTCCACTTCTCAGGCTTGTCGATATAATTTTCTCGTATCCATAGAGTTGGGCCAGAAATTTCCTTCGGAAACTCAGCGTACGGCTTCAATAGTTCGTATATGGGATTGTGTTGGCCGGAGGTGCGGATTCCGTCTGGGAAGATATCTCTGGGCGCCTCATTATTCTTTTGCACTGGAGAGATAATCAACGGCGATGAGGTGATAGCGCTTGGTGCCATGACGTTAGAGGTCACGTATAATCGTCTAGTTGGCGTGAAGAACTCGAATGTGCGGTCTCTCTCTAGAAGACTTAGGTAGCCTGTGAATCACGTCAATGGATATTGAGGGGTATAGCGTAAGATGGATTTCTTTGAACAAATGATATGATTGTAGTTGGTATATGCGGAAGAAAGGTATATTGTGAAGAATATGGCTACTATTGACCAAGGGCTGCTCGTTTAGTCTATTTATATTTGTGTTGTAATCCGGAGTAATCCAACAATCCAACATATGCCATGCACGTCGTTATACACCATAACTGATTATATTACGACATCTGATTATAGACTTGATACAACCGGAAGATGATATTGGGGTGCTTGCGATATGATTGGGCTAATTGCTTGAATTGGTTCCACTCTGTACCAATCACGCTCGATTGGTGATATCTTGCGCGACTCGGGATGACGACAGACAATGCTTGAATTGCAATATCACGGCTAATCAGATATCCAAGTTGCACAAGGTGTGGAAATAAATTTGTTAGCACTGGCAACCTAATTTGTATGAATCATACTAACAGAACATGAACCCATCCAAGGTCCTGATTCGGAGAAGAATTAGCGGCGATTGAGTGGCCGAGTTTTTAGAGATCCGGTCTGGCAGATATGTCAGTGTTTGCTGTCATACCAAGTAGAATATGCTCCGAAACGAGAACAGCCAATATGCGTGGTTTAGAAGTGTCGTGGGGAGTGATTATGTTTCAATATTTTGTTGCATTCTAAATCTAACCCTATTTATATTCATCATACCAATTCTATGAAAGTAAGTAGACAATACCGAATAGAAGTACTCTTGCCCCTCTTCATTTTGGTCAACAGGCGCAAGTAAACGCTAATAGAAACAAATGCGAGCTCAAAAAATAAAACTATCTCGCTATTAAAACGTCTAAAACTACAGCTTTTACTACACATCCTCTCTTTCCTGTGGAACCAACGGCACAGCCTCGTACTCTTGTTTTGAGCGTTGGTTGAACCAAGCAATCTTGAGATTGGCCAGTATCTCGGCAATAGATGTCCCTCTAACAGCAAGCAGGCTCTTGAAGGTATTGAAAGCGTTGAACAGGGTACTAAGGACACGGACACGGAACAGCCAAAGCAGCGACAAGCAACAGATCACGAAGAAGCCATAGGAGCAGACGTAGAACCAAGGATGACGCGGAATCTCTTGGTGCATTAGCGACATCATAGGCTTGGTGACGGTAGTTTCTGCAGCTAGTATAGCCTCAGAATGACCGATATGCTTGCCATTCGAATCGTACGCCATAGCCTTGATATACTTGAGAGCCTTGGCCGTGTCTAGAGGGGTCTCGAAGCGGGCACGGCGTTCGGCTGAATCAACGATGGTCCATTCTGTGTCATTGACAGATGGGTCACCATCAGTAGTTTGTAACTCCCAGCGAGCTACCTCAGTTGCTCCGTTCCAACTAACAAAAGCCTGCTTCGAAGAAGGGCGCGAAACAAGATCGGGATGGCTGGTAGGCTTTCCGATCCATGGGTGCTTGAAAGTGCGATAGTTTTTAGTCCAGCCAAAGTTTTGCAGAAGAACAGGACCGATATGAGTCTCGCACAAGACACGGCCATCAATCGTCAACTCGGTGTATCCAGGCGCATAACCCCACCCAACAACAGCCTTTTGGCGGCGATGATCTAGCTGAACAGAGCCCTGCGAGCCCGTCAAGATGGGATGCCTGGCAGTATAACGGTGCGCAAGCTTCGCAGTCATCTCGTCTAGATCTAACTGGACCACCATACCGCTGCTCTGCCAGCCAGACGGCCAGCTGTCAACAGCGTTATTGTTGAAGATGGTCACAAGGCCTTTTCCGTGCCAGCGGGCATGATGCTGCCAACGACTGTTGGTAGCCTGGCCACCGGATAGGTCTTTGAACGAGTTGTTCTCGCCTCCGAGCTGCCACATTATATGGCCATCGTCCTTGTTGATGCACGCGATTGCACACATGTACCGTGACGAGATGATATAGTTACCATCGTCGTCTTTATCCACAGAGTTGATGTGGAAAAAGTCCCAAGCTTGACCGGGTGTTTTACCAGTAAGGCCCTTTGGTGGACGCCAAGAGTCCTTGAGGTTGAAATGCTCTGACGCATGCCAGGTGAAAAGCGTCTTATTGGTTGCAATGTCGATTTCTTGGAATATGCCATCGTATATCCAACCATTTTCGATTCCAAGATCAGACATGTCAGCTGATTTCAAGTCATATACTGTGATCAGAGCAGTTCCTTCATCGGTGATCTTGAACTCATGTAGATCGCCCGAGTATGGCTCACTAGCAACAACTACGTGCTCTACCTCATAGCTTTGATTTATCTGATAGTTCCTAGGTTAGCATATTATGCCACTGTTACGAAGAAGTATTAACTTACCATGAGATACTCTCCTTGGCCAAATGTTCCATTAGCACTGCCACGCCAGAAAGTGATGAAGGGCTTCTCTTTGTAAATTTGCATGTCCATACCCATAGCCTGACCATATGATGTGTCCATCCAAACTAGATTTCCATATGAATCTAGGATGATGGGGCCAAGATCAGCCACATAGTGTCCGCGTGGCGATACAAACACTAGATCCTCATCATGGCACCGCTCGTTGTCCTTTGCAACATTTGCTTTTGGTGACTTGCTAGCAAAAGACTCATAAGACTGCGTGGGATAGCCACCGAGAAAGCCAAGTTCGTACAGATATGAGTTTTGGTATGATGTAGATATTACCCCAGTCTCTGCAGATATAGCGGCTGCTGAGCTCACAAGGCTGCTCAAGCCAAAAAATAACAATGAAGTCGTCATAGAAAGAGTGTGTCTGTAATAAAGAATGGGGGATATAGCCCAAAATCTCAAATAGCGAAAGATATGGAAATAAGAAAAAGTAGATAATCCAAATATATCGTCTAATACTGTCACTCACTCTAAGGAGAGAAAGTTGAAGTCGATTGACTCGATTCAGGGAAAAATACAACAAGTGAATTGTGGTGTTTTGAATATAAATCTGTAGGGGAGATAGAAAATGATTTATAAATCTTAAGAGAATTTAGCGCAATATAGTGTCGAAAAAAAGGAAAATAAGAAGAGTAATGCAAATATGTATGTATATGATGAACAATAGACGAGAGTAAATTTTATAGGAAGAAGGGGGAAGGAAAGTTTCTAGTCTATGAGATGCATTTCTATTTAATTTCTAGTACGTGTAGTCACAGATTTAAGCTGCTTGAGTAGTTGTTTGACGAAAAATGAAAATATGAAGTTGTTGCTTCTTTATTTCAACAAAGTGGTAGCTGAATGTCTAGACCGTATTGATTATCTTTACTGTGTATCATGATTACCGAATGCATAGTTGTATATATTGTATATGACATACAAATATGTCGCTTATGTGGCTATACTACAATACTCATCACTTCGACCGATATGGACCGGACGTGTTAGTTTACGCGCAAGCCACTTGTTGCAAGGCTCAGCTTAGACTGAGATGGTACCAAGGCGATCCCGACTAATTGAGAACTAAGGCATAGCCAGAATTGTCTTCTATAATGTTAACTCACATGTACAGATATGTCAAAAGGGGTCATTGAGAGAGCAAGGCAGATGTCTACGCCTTACTATTAGTACATCATAAACATCAATAGCCCAGTATAGAGCAGAGGCCCAATCTACGTCTGTGCCCAAGTACGGAACGCTTTAGATGACAGATATCTGAGATTCAAGTGGAATTTAGAGGGACAGAATATACAAAACAAGTACATACGTATACGGACTTATGCTATCGGCGCGCCACTTTTGTTTTTTGCACTGCTCTAGGTACACAATTATGGGGAGCTGACGAATTGACCATGGGCCTTCAGGGCAGTATTATCCGGGAGAAAGCTTCGACTACATGTAGAAAAGATAACTAAACCAACAAGGGAGCCAAAAGGTGGCTTAGCGGAATCCATCCAGAGCCAAGAACAGGGATGCTGTAGTTGCATATTAGAATACAAGATGTTGTGATAGATTTTCCGGCAAAAAGAAGGCGGCAAGTAGCGCCATTATGGGATTCTTAAGGAGTGTAGGAATAGAGCAACGAACAACATTGCGTTATAAAGTCTTGGCCCTGTAGAGAAGCGGTCTGATATAAAGACGCCCCCCTGAGCTAGGCGACTAAGCGACTGCATACGCCCTATAGAAATAAGAAACCAACAGATCAACCAAACCAAATAGTTGGTTCTAGTGATTACGATAGAATCGATTTACATAGCTGTACGTATAGCTACTTTTATTCGGGTTTGGCGAAGGTAACTAATATCTAGTTGTATCTAGTGTATTTGCCTCTGACGAAACAGATTTTCAGTTCAACTAGAAAAAATCGTAAATGCTATGAATATACTTAATTACTAGTAACTAACAGTAGTGAAATAAAAAAAAGAAAGATGAAAATTATTGAAGTGTAGAAAACTATATCCTCGGCGTTAACGAGTTACTTGCCAAGGACTAGTGCTTCTGTTTTCATCTGACCATCTGATAAGTCAAGTATGTAACTATCAAAGATTAAAGAAGCATGGAGAAGAATACGAAGGACATGAAATGTAACGTAGATAATATGTACATGTAGATATGTACTTGTATATAGAGCACTTACATATCAATTGAGACCGTATGTTTTGGCGGGCTCGTTTATGTTTATCCAAGCAATCTTGGCCACAACCAACATGACCCCCCACATTTAAATACACAAAGAAATTGAACTGATGAAGAAAAAAACAGCGTAAATGTATGTATAGTCCCAGTCCTAACTCCGAACCTATGCCGAGCCAGATATGGCTGTGATGATGCCACTGAAAGAGAGAAGCCATTTCAAGACAAAATAAAACAAAAAAAAAAAACAAAAGAAAAAAGACATAAATGCTAGACTGAAAATGAAACTTACTCCTCATCTTCGTCAAAATCTCCGTCTAGTACAATTTCATGGCCACTTCCATTGTAAATGAATAGACCAGAAATGACGCCCAGAACACTGACCGCAGAGATTCCCCACCAGCCAAGACCAACAACACCAATCTCCAGACCATTACCATACCATTGGCCACTCACGATGGGACCAACCGTACGAAATGCTGCCGAGACACTCTGTCCCAGTCCATGGATTGTGCCAAGGACACTAGGATGAGGGCTACAGTTGTTGAGCAGAATAATGCTAGCTGGGAGAGTAAACGTGCGCGCGGTGACTTGTAGAAACTGCACAAGAATGATTCCTGACCACACGAAGAACCCAGAAGCTGCAGCTGGTGATCCTGAGCTGGATGGAACGGCGGCGATATAAGGTGCAATAAAGTATGCCACTGGGAATAGAGGCAGCAGGTACTGGAAACTTTTCAGTGTGCCCAGGGCAGCGTTGACAGGCGGGTAAAATGTCATCTGTAGAGTTATGCCTAGGACACCAAGGATAGCTGTGGCAGTTCCAACAGTAGAACTGGGCATTCCAAGACCGCCTGAAAACTCAAATGGTAACGATGTTTGCTGAGCTACATCGGCACGAGGCGTAGAAAGGAATAGAGACCATAGGTTGGTGAAACCACCAAGGTGGAAGTCATATAGCGCCTCAGTAATCAGTACCATGATGACATTGCCTGTCCACAGGCGCCAGAATGGGAGCTGCGTGGTACGTTTCTGTTTCTGTGGTACGACTACCAGAGGCTTTTCAGACAGGCCTGATTGGTTGCGGTTGAGAGAAGGAGATGATTCTGACTCTGATTCTGACTCAAGATCACAGCCATGATCCATGGAGACATTCTCTAGAGGAATAGAAGATATTTTAGAATATTTGCCATACGAGTCTTCAGGTGACGATCCGAAAACTGCGGTACGGAAACGAGACGCAAGGTACAGACCGAGATCGAATTTTCCGCGACGGGCGGTCGATGTCTATTAAAAGAGGAAATGTCAGCATTTGTTATACCTGTAAGCATGTGATCCGTCATACAAAGATCCGTACATGCCCAAATGTACAGTATTTTCAGACAGGGTATGTATGTATGAATGTAATGACGTATCGCTGGCTGAACAACTCACCTCTTTCAACCCCAAAAAAGCAACAGCAGCGGTAGCTAATAGCAGAATAGAGTTGACAATACTAGGAAGCGCAAACGGGTTGTTGAGCATCCATTCGCAGCCCAAGACTGCTCCTGGTCCAAATATACTAGGAAGGGATGTTGATGGGTCGGCAAGGAAACCACCAATGACTATGGTATTGTTAGAATCGAACTATAGTTACTACACGAAGAAAATCTTACTTGGGCCAAGGATGCTGGCAACATTGAAGCTGAGCGGCAAGATGAGGAAAGCTCGCGACTGATATTTGCGTTCCTTGATGATTTCAGAGATCATGGTTCGACTATTGCAAGCAAGCCAGTGGGTTAGCTTTTCATGTTCGATCATAATTTTGTAATGCGGTTGTTATCAGGATATCGTCACTTACATGATACCAACGGTTCCGTTAACAGAACCGGCAAGCATACGCCAAATAGCAACGCTAGCAAAACTCGTAGAGAAACCATAGCCAAGGCAAGAGAACGCAGTGCCAACGAGGCCGATTAGAAGCACACGCTTTCTGCCACACCAGGCAGCATCAGCTGCCTTTCCCCAGAGAATTGCCGTGATAACCTGAGAACCAGTGAAACAGCCCTGGAGAATACCAGCTTGGTATGATATATCGGAAGCGCTCAGTTCTGGTGATATACTGCGCAGTTGATAGAATATGTAAGCTTGGAGCGAAGCTACTTGTAAGAAATCGACAAGGCGGCAGAGAAACAGTATGGCTAGTTGCGCCTTTCCAGGGAGAGAGCTCCATGATACAGGCGCATTTTGAGGTGGTGGTGGTGGTGATGTTGATGGTTGAGAAACCAAAGTTGTTGATGATGATGAATCTGTTTGGTACATAAGAGATCTAGACTCCTCGTCGTCGGTGTTGGCCGCTGGTGGTCGCATTTTGATATAAAGGTATTTGTGTTTGGCGTTAGACGTGACAGACAAGTGACGAGTAAGCTGCTACTCTCGATCGGGGTTGCTATATAGCAAGCTCTAGCATTGACGTGTAAAAAATCAAGTAGCAAAAAGAATGACTACTATAAGATAGTCACTTAATTGTGATGATCGTGAATCAGATGTCAGTGATGTTTTTTCTATAGAAGTGAAGAACTCAGATCGGAATATGGTCGTCATCCACAGGACTGCGATTGTTATTTACTTTATGAGGGGGAGAAGGGATAAACTCCGTGTCTTAGTACAGATACATGTACTATATTTTAGCTTTGTATGATAAAGACTACAAACAAACTTCAATCATATGTAATGTACTTACACTCTTGGCGTCATGTCCCGCCTTCACCAACCGCTATAATAGTCGATTAGAATTTATATATATACTATATACACGCCTTACATTACATACAATATACACCACTCCAGCCCATGCTGGACATGGGCTGGTGTCTTAAGAACCCCAGTTAGTCGAATCCAATGTACTAGGACGCTAACCGGTTCAAAACAGTCATCCTATAATCCTTGATCAACTACATTCCCTTTTGAGTGCAACTTTGCGTATTCCCTTGTTTAATTCCCATATGTCCACGTCAACAATATAACTAGAAAATGTCAAGTTTCTGAAAGTAAATAAGCTAGCACGAGCTAAATATTAGCTACTAGTGAAACAAGATACCACTACTATGTCTTGTTAAAATCTTTAACTATGTATTTATAGACTAGGCACCAACTAATGGGCAGTTTTCGTATGTTTCGCAACGCTTAATTGCAGTGCAATGTTGTGCAAAGCGAACCATACATACAGATATATAACTAAATCTACATCAAGATATATATATGTATCTGGGTAGATGCAAGGCTATACTAAAAAGTCAACGACACATAGGTTCTAGAGTGGCATATCTCGATAAACAAATAAGCAATCAAATTATGAAGTAAGACGAAAAGCCTGAAAGAAGGTTATAGCAAGAACACCTTCAACGCACAGACCACAAAGCCGCAGTAACAGTGCACTATGGCAAGAAAATAAATGTAAGTAGCACTACTATAACTACACAACTATACATGTATGTACTATTACACTGCCTTATTTTAAATATTTGAGGGTTTTAATTTCCACTACGGGAGCTCTTGTAAAGCCATTACGTGACCAATGCTTTCATAATATTTCAATCATAGTTCAGTTTATCCACCATATACAGATATGTATACATCTGTACATGTAATTCTAAAAGTTGGATGAAATTCTACTAAGGCTAAGTATTAGAAAGTCGAGCATCGGATAACTCAAGTATCTTTCCTTTTTTTTTTTTTTTTGCCGCCACGCGCATATCACATACCCCTTGCCGCTCTTCAAAGCCTCTTCAGGCCGCGTCAACGACTTTTCACCGTACAGTATAGAAAGGGTTTGTATGGTATGGAAGAATCTGCCGTAACCAATTTACATTTTTATTCGGATATAGATACTGCCTACTGATATCATGCTTGATAGCCGGCCATATGAGATTTAGCGAGGCCTATGACTACAACCTCTATGATTCGTGATGTTTCAATACTGACGTCAACAAAATTGTAGCTATAAGTAGTCGCTAGAAAAATTAAATGAGTACTCGCGGTAGTTAACGGATACTTAGGATTCTTTTGCTATTGTCATTGGCCTTGAAAAAGGCAACAAAGTTCCTTCCACCCACAAAATCACAGAAAAAGTCTAGTCACTAAAAAATTACCTATTTTGTTTTGCTATAAAATACGTCCACTTGCGACTACTTTTCCTGTACTCCTTTTTATATCTGCATATGCAAGTAAGTATTCACGACAGTAGATAATCCAAAGGAACTAAACCTCCGCGTGGCTATCCACTTATATCTCCACTTGATCATACCCTCTAAAAATTATAGTAACTAGCCAGTTATTACTAGTGTTGATCAAGAAAATCTTTGTCGTGTTGTGCTAGTATCTGTATGCATATTAATACTATTAGTTAACCCATTATTTGCTTACTCCGGCCGAATTTCCCCTGCATTCGGTCGGTTCAATATTCTTTGTATAAGTGACAGTGCCAACGCGCCTTTTAACGCGCATTAATGCGATAATCTTCGTCGTCGTATGGGTAGACTTGACCTCTTATCTACCGCAAATTGAGTTACGGATTTAACACATTTATGCCCTTTCATATATCCACCCATTTGTGTACGAGATCAGATCTTGATTCCAGAACTACTACTACAAGTGAAATTGGGGATTGGCAACTGACTCTTGATAATTGACTCTCCCTCGCTTAATACTAGGTATCCCACATTAATTTCTTGGCTTCATTATCCAAGAGATCACAGCCGTTGTATGTATCATCCTTTAGTTGTACATGTACCCTCCCAAGATAGCCAATAACCTTGCTGCCTTGGCTTCATAGACATCCTTGCAAAAACCCTCGTACATCATTAGCAACTTTTCGACATGTTCTTGAATGTGTTTTCTATTGCTGTCGTTATCGTTAGTTAATTTGTCTTTGTTTGCGTTCAATATATCATAGGCACTCGGCAACATATACCAACCCAATAATTATCAAGTTTTCTAAAAAAGGAGAATATACAACTGTTACTTGCTAGTACTTACCAAGATCACATTAGACAAGAAGGGGCGAACTCGGCGTTGCCTACTAAAATTTAGACCCTATGGGCTTAGTTGTGTATCTTAGAACGCTAATGTAAAAGTCTTGGCTCGAAATTAAAGACAGAAATACCTTCAAGGCATACTGATAAGAACCAAAGGGCCTGCGTATTTTATAATTAGTTGAATTGGAAGCTATCTTCATTAGTCAAATAGACTATAGAGAATCAAAGGAATTTTGTTCCAAAATCTCTTTACCTTCTATTCTCATACTTCAATAGTGTTACGACTTCTTGAATGATTATCAGTATATTAGTGTGTATGTATGTACATACATATTACATGCTGAGATTCCTGCGCCAACAGCCACGCAAGCTCGCACTGCCGACCCTGATCATAATATCAAGCTAAAATAGAAGGTGCATTAAATCGCCAGGATGAATTACCGACTTGTTAGTTGCTGCCTGTATCGTTATATCATAATATCTCGCCTTGTCTCTCCTGCCACAACACATAATAAGTTGCACAAATCAACATCCAAGTATTATTACCGTGTTATATTGCGGTAGTGGCTTAAAATGCTCACGACTGAACTGGGCTGGACAGAGCTCTACTTGTAATAGAGAAGCATAGCATATGTTCTGCAACAACACAGCTGGAGTTTAGTTCCTCATTGTTCAACCCCAGTCAGATTAACAAACTATACTAGTTGTAGCTGCAATTCTCGTTGCCGCATCCGCTGCCGCTGCCGCCGACCTCCGACCAGTGCCATAGTGCAAGGTTGCTATGATCGATATTGGCTTGTAACTCGCCCTCTCCCGCCTTTTAGTTTCGTTTGTGTAAATAAAGAGTAGAAACTAGCTGACGTAGGAGTAAGTAGGAGTAGTCTGTAGAAATATTTAGCCATTAATTTTGATTATTATAGTTAAAGAGTCGTTCGTTATAAATGTTACTTTTTCTTCTTTACTTCTTCTAATTTGTTCCTTTTCTTCTCTGAATCGATACCCAATTGCGTAGAAAATTATTACTTCTACATTATACCCTTATTTGTGCTGAACTTCCCCTTTCCTATCAGCTTTGTTATTCCTCTTATTTGACATCGTCAGTTATCATTATCTATCTTTATTCACAGCAACAACGCCTGACATATAATACGATCTTTTTGCCTAGCCCACCTGTTTCGATCATAGATTACATTGCTTTTATTTATATTTTATACCTTTGCATTTTTTATACCAAGAAATAGTTTTGTTTGATCGTATCACAGCAGTCATTCACTACTATCTATTACTACTCTATATCGCTATATTTTGATTTATCACACATTCTATCCAATACTATCACCATGTCACTTGCTCCCGCACCTCAGGCCTACCGGCGTAAGCCGCACACCGATATATTCACCGCTGATACCGACATCAACCGTCGGAACTGCAAGCGGAAAGTGCCAATGAGAGTCCTACTGTTAGGCTTGGGCCGCACAGGAACGGCATGTAAGTTGTTCTCTCAATAATTGAAGGATCTTGTCATTCTAGATTGTATTAAACGGCTATTTTGGTCAAATATGCTTACTAACACCGAAATTTCGCGTTTCCAGCTATTAGAGAAGCCATGCGTCGTCTTGGATATGTCGATACCTACCATATGATGTCCTGCTCTATCGAGAACCCCCCCGATGCATTGCTATGGATGGATGCACTGCGTGCTAAATATGATGGTGTTGGTAAACCTTTCACTCGCGAAGATTGGGATCAGCTTCTCGGAAACTGCCAGGCTGTCTGTGACTGGCCTGCTGTTGCGTTCGCACAAGAACTCATCGAAGCGTACCCTGAGGCCAAGGTTGTTATGACTACTCGTGATGTTGACTCATGGCATGCTTCTACTATGCGTACGGTTTGGTGGCGTGTCACGGACTGGGAACTTCGTTGGCTTTCATACATTAACTGGGCTGCTGGCATGTACTACCCAATGCTCAAGAAGTTCTTTGACACATTTTTTAAGGGCGACTTCCCAAATCAAGGTAAACAAGTCTTCTTAGATCATTACGAAGAAGTACGCCAATTAGTCCCTCCTGAGCGTCTACTGGAATTCAGTGTCAAGGATGGTTGGGAGCCTCTATGCAAATTCCTCGGTGATGAGATCCCAAAGAATGAGCCTTTCCCCAAGGTCAATGATAACCATGACTTTGTATCTCGTTCTCGGCGCAGAAATCGTATGCAATTACTCAATGTCTTGCTTGGATGGGCTGAAACTGCTGTTATTTGTGCTGTATCTATATGGGTTGTATACAGATTCTTCTTCTAAACACTCTGCCTTCCTCTATCTATTATTGGTTATGCTACATGTATCTGATAGTCAAATAAATCCTAAAATATGAGCAACAAAGAACAACGATCACGTCATTTCTCTGGATTATAATGACAAGGCGATTGAGCAATAAAATGTATGTGCGACTCCTTATCTATGAGTTGTTCTCAAAGTAGACAAAACACTGTAATTTCATCTGTTGATAGTATGGTCATATCTAGACGACCGTCATCAATTTCCATATCAGCTCATGGCTAGCATAGCAAGAATGAATACAGGCCATGCGATCGAATACATATTAGACTCAACCGTCTTTGCACCCTGATCTCCCGTATTAGCTATTTGTAGAGTGAGAGTCACCGCAGTATTTTTTGGGCATACTTCATAGTGGCCATGATACTGGTATTAATATACATGGCATGGAAGAAAATGATTTTCATGAGTTGACTTAGGCATGAACGCCATATAGGATGGGAATATGCGAAACAACACTGTTGTTATACCTCAAACAGATTAGGCAAACCTTCGAAGTCTTTGTAATAATCTTATACATGCCGTTCATCGGCATACGTAGTATCGTTATGAAACGCCCTGATTGGAATTCCTGACACTTCGTCTGATTTGAGTTGGTTGACTGTTTGTCTAGTTTCCTCTTTGCCTAATTTTGCTTCCTTGTAGATTCTCGTGGAACCCTCGAGACTGTTACTCCCATTATGCCCTCTAGTCTTTGAATTTTTATATTTGCACCATATCTCTAGTGCTATCTAAGTCTTATCTTCGGACTTGCAACGTGGATATTTGCTTTCTTTTTCATGCTATAATCTTCCATCTATCAATTATCGCTCGTGGATGAGTTTTTCATATGCTGATTGTCATCCTCTTCATATTCACCATGAAGGCCTTGTCTCTTTCTTCCTAATTTTCCATACTTGAGCTTTCTTCTCTTTTTTCGGCTTCTTGTCTCGATTCAAGATACACTCAATTATCACATATTGAAACAGGATTATATTGTCATCTGTGGAGGTTTGATTATGTTTTGAGCTCCCAAAGCAAGTTACAGTTGTGAAGTCACCCACCAACATATGATTTTGCCGTCATATACTGTTATGAATAACTCTAGATGATATCCTGATACTATGTCAGATGTAGGTATCATATAATATTGAGTTCGAGGAAACAAATTCTATAGCCTTCTACTATTGTTGGAATCATGGCGACACCTCGAGGGCCTAAACGTCTTGCGATCTCTTTGACTGCAAAGGTTCAACCCAATCCTATGATCTATGGAAGACTCCCAGTTCTTTATACTGTCTATATAAGAAGTTCAAAACCTACTTTCCCTCCTTGGTTTCGTCCGCCTATTTCCTTTTGTTAAAAATAGTCTTATAACCAGCTATTAAAATAACCTCTAGCTAGGGTTGGCGGTAATTATAATTTTGACTTTAATATAATTAGCGTCAATGAAGATAGGTTCACGTTAGAAGGTCAACTACATCTATGTTTAATCCTATTTATATTTTTCTTCTGTTATGAATAGAGCAGATTATCAACTTAGTTTTAGAACCTAGATACTGTACAATATCATTATTGGGCATGACGCTTTACTTTGCCACAGGCTTCTCTTGTTCAACTCGATATAGACTATTTATGCTACTGTGTAACGAGCGGGCAGGCAGGAGTCCAAAGGAAAGCAAGTGATTACCAGGCGGGTAATCACGTGATGATATTTTTAGTTTTCGGAATATCAGAAACAAACAGAATAATAAATTAAATAGAGTAAAAGATAAAACTAGAACAGGGCAGGAGCAGGAACAAAGACAAGAACAAGAATAGGAACAAGAAGAGGAGGTTGCACCAAGAGGTCAGGTACACAGAGAATTGTAAGCTTGAAGGAGAAAG